>CAUYRT010087224.1:0-95961 GCA_963574885.1 Lepilemur ruficaudatus | reverse complement strand
CTCTTGCTCAGGCTGGTTTTGAACTCCTGACCTTGAGTGATCCACCCACCTCGGCCTCTCAGAGTGCTAGGATTACAGGCGTGAGCCACCACGCCTGGCCAACCCATATGATTTTGCTAGCTGCTTTGCTATGCTGGTTTTATTTTACATGGGCCAGTTGCATTTCTTGAGCACCTCTGCCCATGGAAGGAAAGTTGAATTAGGCATCAGTGAGAGGAAGGTTTCAACTATAAGATTAGGGTTAAGATTAACTTTACTCTTAACTGTAAGATTAAAATTGATAATCCACAAATGAATAGTTTATAATCAGATCATTAGGAGTTTGTTATAAAACAGTTGATTACCAAATTATAGAGTCATTTATTAAAAAAAAAACTGAGGTAAATCATATGACTGAATTTTGTAGTTTTTCCAGAAACAAATACTGTACTGTACCAGCCTGAGCAAGAGCGAGACCCGTCTCTACTAAAAATAGAAAGAAATTAATTGGCCAACTAAAAATATATAGAAAAGATTAGCCGAGCATGGTGACACCTACCTGTAGTCCCAGCTACTCGGGAGGCTGAGGCAGGAGGATTGCTTGAGCCCGGGAGTCTGAAGTTGCTGTGAGCTAGGCTGACGCCATGGCACTCACTCTAGCCCGGGCAACAGAGTGAGACTCTGTCTCAAAATAAATAAATAAGTAAATAAAATAAAAGATAGTTGGATTTTGGATATACTTTGAAAGGAGAGCTGACGGTGTCACTGCTAGCTCAGATGTGAGGCAGGAGAGGGAACCCCACTAGAGTGGAGGTCCCTTCTCCCAAGGTCTGGCCTGTCATACATGGAGAGGAGTATATCAGTGGTATATAGAAGATGCCTGCCCATCTTAATACTGTAATCAATGGACTTAATTTTCCTTTTTTTTTTAACTATACAAACTTTATTTTCTTTACCAAAAATAACAGCAATATTTTCCATATTATTTCTTAGATAAACCACAAAACACTTATTTTTATCTCTTTTAGATTTTGCTTATAAGTCAAGATGAGACAGTAGATAAAGTCATGGAAAAAGACAGAAGAAAAAGACAAGTCAGTTGTCAGTGTCCATGATCTGATTTTAAGTTAAGAACAATTGTAACTTTCATTGAGTGTGAAGAGTCTTCAGTCAGCAAGTCACAGATGGTCAGCTGGGAAGGAACTTAGAGATCAAATAAGCCAGGATGTCCCCCAGTGTAGGGGAGGTCCCTGGTACTCAGCCAAGGGATTGCAGATGATACACAGTGATGGACATTATTATATCACATTTTGAGAAAGCAATTTTCTTTTTAATCCTATTTGCATTATATATCAAGAAAGAATCTAAGTTTGGTGGTAAATGTTAAGCACTTCTTGAACATATTCTTATTTGTCTTTTTAACCAAGAGAGAGCAGGCCTTGGGCTCAGAGTTGTAGCAGGCAACAGGCTCTCACTAGAATTTAATAACATGGCTTTGAATTCACTAAGTGTATCTATTTTTTTCCAAAAGCATATTTATTTGTTGGCTCACATTTATTTATTGCTTGGACACATATTAGTGGAGTACACTGAATGACTCTAACAGCTGATTCAAATAATTCACTAAAAGTGTTACGATGATTGCATATATTCTCTTGTGTGTTTTTTTTTGTGTGTGTGTGTTTGATTTTTAAAAAATTTATTTGTTGAAGTATATATTCATACAGCAAAGTACTTATATAAGTGCATATAATAGTGTGACGATTTTTCACAAAGTAAACACACATGTAACCACTACTCAGGTCAAGATATAAAGCATTAAAGTATTTCAGAAGTCCCCTTCTCCATAACTAATATCTCCCCACCTCCCTGTCCCCAACAAAGACCACTGTTCTGACTTCTATCACCTCAGATAAGCTTTGCCAGTTTTGAAATTTATGTAATGGAATCATTCAGTGTGAATTCTTTTGTACTTGGCTTCTTGCAGCCTGTGCTATAGCTGAGAGTTTCATCTGTGTTGTTTATGTAACACTAATTCATTCTTTTCAGTGCTGTGTTTTATTCCATTGTATTAATACACCACAATTTATTTATCCATTCTACGGTTGTTGGGTCCTATTTCCAGTTTTTGCTTAGTGATTATATGTGGCTATGAACATTCTTTTATGTATCTTTGAGTATACTTCTCTATTCATTTTCGTTAGGTATACAGTTTTTAGCCATTCTTGTAGGTGTGTAGTTATATCTCGTTGTGGTTTTGATTTGCATTTCCCTGGTGATTAATGGAACCAAGCATCCCTTTTTTGTTGTTTATTGGTCATTTAGATATCCTCTTTTTGAAATACCTGATCAAGGTTTTTGTACATTGTCAGTTTTTTTTAATTGACTTGTAAGAGTTCTTTAGATATTCTATATACCAGATCTTTTTTTGGTTGATTGCATTGTAAATACCTTCTATTACTTCGTATATTGCTTTTTGGTGTTATTGTGGTCTAATTTATCAATCTTTTTCTTTATGGTGGGTTCTTTTTATTTCTAGGTTTATTTCTGGGCTTTCTATTTTGTTCCATTAGTCTACTATCTATCCTCGAACTAACACTACATTATCCTAATCACTAATGATGTCGAACATCTCTTCATGTACATTGTTGGACATTTGTATGTTTTCTTTGGAGAAATGCCTATTCACATTTTTTGTCCATTTTTAATTGGTCATTTTTCTTTTTATTGTTTAGTTATATGAGTACTTTATATATTCTGGATACTAGATTCTTATCAGATATATGATTTTCATATGTTTTCTCCCATTCCGTGGGCTGTCTTTTCATTTTCTTGGTAATGTCCTTTGATGCACAGAAAGTTTTATTTTGGTGAATGCCAACTTATCTGTCTTTCCTTTTGTTGCTCATGCATTTGGTGTCATATTTAAGAAACTGTTGGCTAATACATTGTCATAAAGAATTGCACCTATGTTTCTTCATAAGAGTTTCATAGTTCTAACTTTTGTATTTAGATCTTTGATGCATTCTGAGTTAATTTTTATATATGGTGTTAGGTACAGGTCCAAATTCATTCTTTTGCATGTGGATATTCAGTTGTCCCAGCACCATTAGTTAAAAGATTACTCTTTCCCCCATTGAGTATTCTTGACACCTTTGTTGAAAATCAATTTGTCATAGGTATATAGATTTATTAATACTTATGGACTCTGAGTTCTATTTCATTGGTCTGTATGTCTGTCCTTATGCAAGTCCACACTGTTTTGATTCATGTTGCTTTGTAATAAACTTTGAAAGCAGGACATATGAGTCCTCTAGTTTTGTTCTTCTCTTTCAAGATAGTTTTGTCTATTCAGTGTCCCCAAAATTTCATTTTTGTATGAAGTCTAGGATCAGCTTGTCCATTTCTGCAAAAGAGGGAGTTGGAATTTTGATAAAAATTGCATTGAATCTGTGGACAATACGGGGAGTGTGGCAATCTGAACAATATCAAATCTTCCAATTCATGAACACAGATGTATTTTCATCTAGATTACTTTAATTTCTTTCAAAAATGTTGTGTAGTTTTTAATGTACAAGTTTTGTACTCCTTGGTTAAATTTGTTCTGAGCATTTAATTCTTTTTTATGCTTTGTAAATGGAATTGTTTTCTTAATTTCCTTTTTTCCATGTCACATTTCTAAGGTACAGAACTGTAAAATAATACACTTATGTTGTTTTCAGCCAACAAATTTGTGATAATTTGTTACAGCAGCAAGAGAAAACCAATACACTCTGTATGATTTTAATTCCTTGATATTTGTTTTGATATGGCCCAACAGAAGGTCAATTTTAGTAAATGTTCCATATGTAGTTGAAAAAATATGTATTCTATAGTTGCTGTATATATACATATGCACATATATACACACCCACGTATAATTGTGTTTGTTAGTTATGTTGTTCATATCTCCAATATCTTTATTGAGTTTTTGTCTGCCCATTATTTAAGTTACTAAAAAAGTATGTCAAAATCTCCTGCTATGATTGTAGACCTGACTACTAGAACTTTTATTTCGGTTAATGTTTGTTTTATGTATTTTTGAGCTCTATTGTTAGGTGTATACATTTAGAATTGTTACATCTTCCTAAAGATTTAATTCCCTCATTTTTATCAAAAGTCCCTTTCTAACTCTAGTTATGCTTCCTACCTTAAAGTCTACTGTGTATATTATTAGTTAGCTATATTTGCTTTCTTTTGATCCAAGTTCTCATTTTTTATCTTTTCATTTTCAACTTTTCTGTCTCCTTATGTCTAAGGCATGTCACTTTTCAGCATCATGTAGTTGCTTTTATAAAATAGTCCAGATGAACATTTTGTTTTAGAATTATTTAGTAGTTCAATCTACTATCTCACAATTTTCTTCTAGTTTCACAATTTTTCTTCATTTTCTTTTTCTTTTCTTTTTTTTTTTTTTTTGATACAGTCTCACTCTTGTCACCCAGGCTAGAGTGCACTGGCATCATCATAGCTCACCACAACCTCTCAAACTCCTGGGCTCAAGCGATCCTCCTGCCTCAGCCTCCTGAGTAGCTGAGACTACAGGTGTGCACTACCATGCCCAGCTAATTTTTCTATTTTTAGTAGAGATGGCGTCTTGCTCTTGCTCAGCTGGTCTCAAACTCCTGAGCTCAAGAAATTCTCCCTCTTGGCCTCCCAGAGTGCTAGGACTACAGGTGCGACCCACCATGTCTTGACTCATGCTCCCTTTTGAATTAATTTATTATTCCTTTATTTTCTCTTCTTAGCTTATTAAGTAACATTCTTTTTTTGCTCTTGTTTTAGTGGTTATACTAGAGATTAAAATGAGAGTATGATGTAAATTGGTCTCCTACAACTCACTGTATAACATAAGGCTTTCAGAATACTCCATTTATGCCCTCCATATTTTTAGGTTATTTTTGCCCCCTTTTCTTATGTATATTTCACAAGGCACAAAAAGTTACTGTTATTATTTTGTGCAGCCAATATTTATTTGATTTGACCCAAATGTTTGCACTTTCTGTTACCTTCATTCTTTTTTCTGAATTTCTATGCTTCCATTTGGCCTAATTTCTCTTCTACTCTAAGAATTCTCTTTAGTATTTTGAAAAGTGCACGTCTGTTGGGTATTAGTTCTCTCAGGTTTTGTTTGTTTGAAAATGTTTTTATTTCACGTGCATTTTTGAAGAATGTTTTCACTGAGCATAGAGTTCTAAGCTGGCAATCATTTGCTTTCAGCACATCAAAGATGTCATTTCATTCTTTCTTGGCTTCCATCATTTTTGTTTAAATGTCAGCTTCCATCATTGCTGTTGCTCTCTTGAAGATAATGTGTTTTTTTTTTTTTTTTGGCTGCTTTTAAGATTTTTTTTGTCTTTGTTTTTTAAGTAGTTTGGCTATAATGTGCTTGGTTGTGGTTTTCTTAATCCTATTTGAGGTTGTAAAGATTTTTTACTCTTTAACATCATGTTTTTGCTCAGTTTTGGGAAAAAATTTCAGATGATATCTATGCAAGTATTACATCTGCTCCATTCTCTCTTGTTTCTCTGTCAGGATCTCCAAATACATACGTGTTAGGACTTTTCACCAAGTCTTGCATCTCTCTAGTGCATTTTTTACAATGTTTTTTTCCCTCTTCATGCTTAGTCTTCTGATGACCTGTATTCCAGCTTACAAATCCTCTTTTCTGCATTGTCTCATCTACCATAAATCCCATCTATTGAGTTCTTATTTTCAGTTAGCATATATTCAATCCTTAGAGTTTCCATTTTTTTATTTTATAAAGATTCCAGTTCTCATGAAATTCTCCATGTTGTCATGTACTTTCTTAAACTTATTAATCATGGATAATTTCAAGCTTGCCTCTGATAAGTTCAATATCTGGATTACATATGGGTCTGGTTTTATTTTTCTTGGTTTTTGATTATTCGGTTATGTCTGTTGGATGCCAGGTAGTTTTTGATAAATGCTGGACAAATGTATGATAAATTGTAGAGCCAATTTGAAGCTCTGGATTACGTTTTCTTCTTCTTCGAGAAAATTTTATGGCTTCTCTCAGGTGTTTTGAGTACTGGTGGGTCACCTTGTTTCACCTTGGTTTGAACAGGCTTAAAATTGGGTTTTAGTCTTTGTGGCAGAGCTATTTCTGCTTCAACCTCACTTCTAATATGTAGCTCATTCATGGTCCCAGTTGGAAGTTGAAAGTCGTTCCTGGGGCCCCCCTCATTGGTGGATTCCAAGCCTTAATTTTTGTTACCATGAGACTCGACTTTCTTGAGCCTCTGGATCCTATGAGGTTTACAAATCAGCAAATGCCTGGAAAAAAGCAGTGCTGTTGAGTGCTAGATTTATCTCAGTGTGCTTGGCTTCCCTCTGGGCTCTGGGCTCTTCAGGTCCTCGCTGCCTTAGTATCTCCCGAACGTCCTCCAACAGAGGTTCTTTGTTTTTTATTTTTATATTTTATGCATTCTATCCAGCTTTTTGAGTTGTTCTTGGCAAAGGGGCTAGTCTAAAACAAACTAGTCTGCCATGACTAAAAGCAGGAGTCTATTGTACTTATTTTTGTCATTACCTTCTATTTTAAGACCAGTGATTCTAGCTTTCCTTTCATATTAATGAAATAGTTTCCTTTCTAAGTAAATATATTTATTATGAGAGATATGCACGTTCCAGCAAATACAGCAAATGGTGTAATAAATACCCACTTCCTTCCACCCAGTGTGTAGCCATGTTCAAATAAGGAAGAGCTGACTTGGAGGAAAACAGTAAATAGCAGTATAGACGGTGTTTGGAGATGGCAAAAATGGCGACAGTGGGGTTCCAACAACTTGTTTTATATAGAGAGAATTAGAAGTCCACAAAAGTCATTGTCTTACCTAAGATTACACAGAATATGCATGTTAGAGCTGACAGTATGATGCATATCTCTCGGTTCCCAGTTCGTTACCTTACATGCTCTAACACATAATTCCGTTCCTGAGGCCTCTTCTCCCTCCCTGACTAGCTCTCAGATAGACTTAATTTCTGTCGTTTATTTTTCATTTGGCCTGAATTCTTCCACATGTATTGTAGGCCTATTTTTATAATTGTCTTTTAGTTATTGGGTTGTAAAAAAGAAAATGTCTAGGCTTAACCCGTGAGTTTGTGTGCATGTGTGTGTGTGTGTATGTTTCAAATTCCCATCAGTTTTTACTAGCAGTTTCTATATAATGTTTGAACCCATGAGATCCAAGATGATTGATCCTTCTAAATGCTCAGCTCCTTTTAAAACTGCATGCAAAAGAATGGCCAATGCTGTGGAATTTATTGTTACTAAATCTCCTCTCCATTTGCTTAATTGTATTATTTGCCTGGGGGATGCTGTTTAAATGTGGAGCCAAGTCAGCTAAATGAAACATGATCTGGCGCAAGAAAATAATGATGTGTCTCTTTTGTTAAACAGCAGCCTCCCCCCTCATCTCCAGATGCTGAGAACCACACCCTCGGCTCTTTGGAGTCAAGGAAGGGTGGCGCCTCGCTTGGTCTTGGCTGGTGAGGGCACCAGGCAGGAAGCGAGAAGCTCAATGAGGCAGGAATTGGAGCTTGAAGTTGGGGACTGAGCAGACCCTGAGGAGCCTGTGAATGGCTCTCTGAGACGGGAGGTTCCGGCCATCCCTCTGTTCTTGGCCTTAGGCCATTCTCACCCCTGTCGAACCAAGCAGCTGAAAATCCAAGCTGTAGGCTAGACATTTAGTTGAGAAAATTACCAAGGTTGGAGAGACCCTCAAGGGAATCATTCACTTCTTTCTTGTCTTAAAAGGTTCCGGGGACTCAGTCCTTACAAGTTCTAGGTTAGCGTTGTTACACAACCCTCCACAAACTGATACCTTTCTCATCTTGTTGGCCTTCCCTTTTGGGGTCCTCTGAGGTAAAATGAGAGCAGGGGATGTAGTGAGGACCGCTCTGCTAACATTTATTGAGTGCCCACTGTGTGCCAGGCACTGGTGTAGGCTCTGGGAGGTGGCGGTGAACAACACAACGGGGCTTGTCCTTGTGGAGTTGACATTCAGTGCAGGGTGGGATAAGAGGAGAGAAATGAGTAAAATGTGTGGATGGCATAATGAATGGAAAGTGTTATGGAAAAAAACTACAATTGGAGGGGATGGGAGGGCTAGGTGGGGCTGGGCTGCTGGTTAAATAGGTGGTCAGGGAAGGCTGGAGAGGCGAAGGGGACATGCTGTGGTCTGGGGGTTAGCGCGCTATCAGGGCTGCCTGGGGAGCTGGTGGCCCTGAGTGTCGGTGGGTGTTGGGGTTGTGCTGGCATGCGGTTTCCCTGGCCCCATTCCCGGGGATTCTGACTCATGTGATGTGGTGCAGGGCCTGGCGATCTGCTTTCTTAGAAAGCTCCCTATGCAAGTCTTATGTGGGGGCCCAAGACCAATTTTCTTTATAATACTGCTGTAAAATTTCTGTACTTCAAAAGCCTGAAAAGGATTTATTCCAAGAACAAGTGATTTTCACATTCCAGAGAGAAAGGATTGTCCTGGAGACTGCCCTCTTGTTAACGAATGCAGTCTCTGGTGCATGAGGGAGGGAAATGGGCACTTATTGAATGCCTGCTGTGTGCGTAAGCCATTTGCTATCTTATCGATCCCCCGACACTCTCTGGGGCTACGTGTCCTATAAGCATAGTTATGCCCAGAGAGGCCAGGCGACTCCCTGCTTTAAGGAGGTAGACTCCTTCCTGAGTGCTCATTCCACTTCACTGTGAGTTTTTGGCATGGAGAAGTGGGTATACAGGTCCACTTGGCCTCCTCCCCTACGCCATCTTTACCTATCCGAGCCTAGTCTTTGCCAAGGTTAGCTCCATCCAGCAAGCTAGACTCTCAGTGAAAAATTTTCTCAAGAAAAGTTTCTGCAACTGTTCCTCAGTGCTGGATGTTTGAGAAACTGCTGACTTTCTGTATTCAAGAGGACCTCAGAGATTGTGTAGCTGCCCAGGAGTAAGAAAAACATGTTGTATCTGCCCCCATTCTTTCCCCTTCCCTTTGTACCTGTGGGAAACAGCCATAATCGGTGGTGGCAACCTTTCTTGAAGAACCCAGACTCGACCTCGGAACTCGCTTCAATCCAATGCTCTAGTTAATAGCCACTGATTTATCAAATGTGGCTCACAAAGAAGAAACCTATTTTTCATCCATTATCTGGACAATTCCTTCTTTAATGCATCAGGAAACCAGAGCTCAGTGGGATCATCGTTTATTAAAGACCCACAGCTAGTTAGTAGCAGAGCTGGATCTCATCCCAGATTTTTGCATTTTTAATTTTTTTTTACTGGCCACTTTATCTGTTGGGAATCTCCTCAAACTCAGGAATGTAAGAGATATTGCTATAAACAACCATCAACCATATTTAGTTTCTGAATCGAGCTACTTTTGCCCAGTGGCAGCAGCATAGCATCATCTTCTCCCTTTGAAGTTGTACCAAATTCTGGAAGACAGAAGAGGGCCAAGGCATTGGTGGTCTCATATGGTCCTTCATTGGTCACATCTCAGTGCTGCCAACCATCCTCTAGTGCTTGGTCATCACCCTTCTGCTGGCATGCTAGTACTTGTCCCTCATCTCATCTGTTCATTGGTCCTGGATCCTTAGAGCTTGTTGCTAAGTCATCTCCTACTGCCATTTGTGAGGTCCCTTCATACCCAACTCTCTCTCCTTTAGCCCCTGGTCATGTGTCCTTGCTACTATCCAAGGATGTGGGATCTTGCTGCTATTTTTGTATCTTTCTGGGATGGAGGGTATTCTGTGAGGTTGTCTTAGGCTTGGTTTACCCAGCCCACGAGAAAGTCACTTTTTCTCTGGGGTCTTGTTGTTTTTCTGGGCCTCCACACAGAATGGGGGGCCCAGAACTCATCTCTTTTCAGATCCTACATATCAGCCATGGTGTCTGAGGTTTCTTCTCACCCTGCTGGCACTCAGCCTGGAAGGGGGAGATGAACTGGTGCTGGGTCTCCTTTCTAACATACATGATGTCCACATATCCATGTATCCATGTCTAGGTCCTCCCTCCACCCCTATCCTCCACCTGCTGAGGCCTTTAGTAGTGAGTCAGGTAGGAAGCTTTGCCAATGTTCCCCATCACCTCTTCTCCAACACCTGCCATACAGGAGCCCTTTCCTCTTTTATCTCTGTACACTGGGGAGAACTAAATATATCATTTTTTTAGACTTCAAAAGCCAGGAAGAGATTTTTGCTTTCTCGGTTGACTTATCTTGACAACGAACTCAGGGTGGCCTCTCTTTAATGGAGTATAGGCCAAGGGAATAGTGGGGAGGAAATAAAAAAACTTAGGCACTATCTCAAATCCTTATCCTATCACATCAAGTTGCCTATTAGCTTTCACTCTGGGCTTGGTAAACTATGGCCCGTGGGCTAAATCTGTCCTGTTGCCTGTTTTTGTTACTGAAAACTAAGAATAATTTTTATATTTTAAATGGTTATTGATTGTGAAGTATTGTATAAGAGCTCCCGTTTGCCTCTTGGCCTATAAAGTCTAACATACTTACTATCCAGCTTTTTAGGAAAAAGTTTGCTGATCCTGGTTTGGCGCACCGGTGGGAAGAGGGTGTTACTTTCAGCTGTCTGAAGCTACTGGAGGACAGGTTCCCTGGTGTAACTTTGACTGTCCACGTTCCAATGCTTTAGAATAAAAGGTCACTGACTGCTCCGCCCCTCACCAGCTGATCTCAGTTCCATGTCAGTTGAAAAGGAGAAAATTTCCAAAAAGTCGATGAGAAAGAATCTTCCTAATTAAAATCCCCCTCTGCATTATACTGTTGCCCTTAGTGATCCCAGGAAGCAAACTTTGCCTCTATTGGGATCTGCTTTCAACTCACAGCGACATGTGGAAAATCTGCTATGGATATGAAGTTTCCTGCCATAAGCTTGCGTTTTGGCATTGTCCCATAGAATACATTGGGAAACAAATGCAATTCTCACAACTGGGTTCTCTTGACAGGAAAATATGTCACTTGAGTCAGTGAATAATATATGTGGCTATACATTTTTAATAAAATGAGTAAACTGTTTCCGAGTTTTTGGAAGACTTAATTCTTCATTTGCTAGTTCATTTTGAAACCATTACAGTTCTGCGTCTCGTTCCGTACAAAGACGTGAAATTAACCGTCATATTTTCTGCTGTGGTCTGAAAGTTGAACAAGTTAATGTTTCACCCAAATTAGCTTCTTTCCCTTCACATTTGCTCTATCATTAACCTTCCCTATTTGAGCCTGTAATAAGAATTACATCATGATCAAATTCAAGGAAAGGTTTGTATAAGCCGTGCCTAACGTAGGTATTTATTACTGACTGGGCTTCAGGGGCAGGAGTCAGATTTATTTGGGTAATTTGTTCACAATTTATGCTGCGAGTATTTCAGTGCTCGAACACACAAACGCATGTTCTCGTGTCAACCCATTGCCATGGTGATGGGCACATCGACTACACCCTGAGAGTTGGGTTTTGCTGACATCTGTAAACTGAGATCTTTCAGCAAATCTTTTTGGCATGGCCAATCTTTGTTATGAACTGGAAAGATTTGTCTTCTTAGTTTTGGTTAAGCTGCTGGGCGTGCCAATTTAATGATTTCTGCTTTCTTGTTGTAGAATTAGTAGTCATGATTATAATGGAAATTATCCTTTACATTTGGTCAAACCTTTACATATATTATCTCTCTTGGTTCCTGGACATCCTGGTGGACTAAACATAAACAGTGTCTGTATTTGAGAGCAGGAAATACCGAAGCCCAGAGAGGAGCAATGAACCAGTGAAGGCCACACAGCCAGCGAGTGGCCAGTTGTCCTGTCTCCACCCACCTCTGCTTTTTTGGATCATGCTCTCCCCTCTGTGTTTGGTGGTCAGTGTTTGAGGGGTCCAGACAACCTCCAGTTGTTGTTTGACAGCCTGAGTGTGTTTAAGGTGCCAGAAAGAAGAGTGTTTACAGAGTTTAGAATGAACGTAAGCATCTTTGGTTCTGAATTTAGAAGCAATTTTACTTTTTTTGAGGTTTTGATCAAACCACTTCAAGCAAAATAGAACTTTGTTCAAAGGAAATAGGTTTTTAAAAGTCTTATAAAATAGACCCATAATACTTTCTGGGACTCAAATAACCCTGGCCCAAAATGTTTTAATAAATTAAATGTAAGTGGATTAGAAACAGACGGATTGTCTTTCCATGCAGTATACCCAGGCCCAACCCAGAAGGAGAAACACTTAGAAAAATGTGTTTGGGGTTTCTGTGCACTGCAGCAATCACACATCTTGGCCCTACTTCTCTTTCTGATAACAGAATCGAGGTGAAATCAGGTCTTATTCCTGATTCTTTTTATCCAAACCTTTCCAATTTTATTCTCTTGCCATACTGAATGGTATTATCCCTGCCTTGGCTGGGCAGCCATTCAGTGAAGCATGGCGGGGTGAAGGTATTTGACTTGACCATGCCTGTAATCTTTGATATTCCAACCCAGGGAATGTATATGTGATATCAATAACAGGGCAGTGATGGGGTGGTTTTGGTGGGTTGTAAGTGCAGTGACTGAGAGTGTGGGATTTAAAGTCAGATGGATTGGGGTTAATACCAACCCTCCACTCACCTGTATTACATTAGGAAACTGTACAATCTTTTCCGTCCTCAATTTCCTCAGCTGTAAAATGGGAATAACGATAAGAGTCTACCTATTATTATTAAATGGGACAATCTATGTCAAGAGTATATTTTGCTGGGTCTATAGCACATGGTAGGTACCCAATAAATGTTTGGTGTCCTCGTTATGGGCATTTTTTTTTTTTTATGCTTCTTTGCCTCCCTGGCCCTTTCTTTCACTAATAGTGCTGAATTCTACTTTGGGGAGCTCCCCTTCCCTTACCACCTGTAGGCATTATGAGACTGCCACTTAAAGTGACTTTCCCTCAGCAGTGAAGGGAGTTGGCAGCTGGTCCAAGGTAGATCAATACATTGTCTCCCTGGCATTAGATACTGAGCCAAGATACTCAAGGGCTGAAAGTGGCTGGGGTCCTAAGTAGTTTCTAGGCCTGGATCCCCAAGCTGTCCCAGTGCCTGGCCTTCCTGAGGCATGGTTGGTCAACTTGTTCTTTAGGGTCTGTGAACTGCCATACATACATAGTGCACTTTCAAAGTTAAGCAGTGACATTAATACCTAAGGTCTGTATCAATTGCTTATGAATAAATATTCCCAATTGATAAATTTCATCATCATCATTATCATTCCATGCCTTAGGTAAAGAGCTTATGTTTAAAATTATAAATGTGAAACACAATTTAAGGGAAAAAAAGCAAAGAAAAGCACCACGAAAGGAAACAAAAATCGTCCATAATCCTTAACACCTGGAAACATCCCTCTTATCATTTTTATTAATGTGCTTCTTGTTTTCTCTGCATATGTGAGGTTTGTGTGTTTTTGTAGATTTTTTTGAAATGATTTTTTTTATGAACACCCATAAACTTTTAAAGGTGTCACCAGAGGAAACAATGTGTGGGAAAGTCTTTAGGGTCTCAGTGGTTAGTTATTTGTGGAAGTTTTTGGTGGCCCATAGACAGAATTGCTATAGTGGGCACTTAGGTGGGAACTGAATCTTAGACTCACCAGTATGGCTCTGATGGAGGTCGCCAAGGTCACTCCCCTGTCACTTGCTCCTTCTTCAATCCATGGGCCAGTGCTTATCTTGTTGGCCATCTTCAGTTACAGGTAACTCAAGGTGATCCATCTTCTTACTTGAAAAACTCTGCCCGCCAGATACATAGCTCTGGTTGCATAGAGGAAGGATGGTCAGGGGGTGAGGTGCAGGACACACAGGAGTCAGAAAATAGTGGGCAGCACAAAGCCACCTCCTCTTTGCTGAATAATGGACATGTTTTCTATATAAGTGAGTCATATTTGACACAGGAGTTAGGTTCTAAAATAAGCACGCACGGCAAAAATAAAAAACAGTCATCATTACCTTCAATGTTGGACAGATGACTGTTTCTTTGGTTGAACACCAGAAGAAATATTTTGCCTGCCTCTAGAGCCCAGTCTTTACAAAATGTACTTCTAAATGCTAGAACCATCCTCACTGTGGTGATCCCTATCCCTTCTCCCTTGTTGTACCCTCTTAGGTGTAAAGCTGAGGTCTAGCAAATTCACACCTTGCGTCTTGCACTCACTCCAGGGTGACACACTGGCATGCTGGCAGGAACCATGGAGTATTTGCTTTTTAAACATTTTTTTTTAAAGGAATGGTAGAAAAACAAAACCCAAACCATATTTTGCTGAGAAGGTATCGTGGGAGTCTCTGACACTGAGCAGTGATGTGTGCAACTCCTCTGGGCTATGCTTGGAGATGTGGATTCTAAATGTAAACTGGACTCTGAGCTGCTAGACCTCTGGGGCTCTAACCATGAGCAAGCAAGTGTGCCTGGGTGGTCCCCACCAGTAGGGGCGCATCACCTTTTGCAGAACTGGCCTCAGTGATGGCTGTTGTTCAGCCATACCGATTCTATCTTGTCCCTCAGTTAATGGGGTTCTTCAGTTCCCACAATCTCAGAGGACATCTTTACAGTGAGCATTAAACCTTGTTTTATCAGGCATCTATTTGGTTGTATTTACAAAGCAGGCTTCTAATCTTTATCATTTGGACTGTGGACTTTATATACTTCCTGTGTAGTGCTTGTGAAAGTGATGGATATTTTATCAGTGAAATGGCCATTTCACTGGAGTCATCACTGCACCTGTTTATGCAGCCTTTGCATAGAAATTACTTTTAAATTAGCTTACCTCTCTGTAATTTTCAAAGGGTTTTGAAGGAATAACTTCAGCTAACCAATAGAAACTGTTGTGCTATCAGTCTTAGCAATTATGAACGGCTTACACGAAAAGCATGTAGTGAGATACATGGACCCATTCAGGGATCCAGTCATGGCAGGACATCAGTTGAGAGGCTGTGGTTTTGCCAGCTCGTGCAGCGCAGAGATTGCAAGCACCTTGCAGTCGGACTGCCAGAGCTCAGGTCCTGGCGGTGCCGCTCGCTAACCTTGTTATCTCACACAGATCAGGTAGTTTCTCTGAGCCTTGGATTTCTCATTATAAAATGGGATTAATCATGGAAATCCAGGAGAAAACCTCACGGATTTTTGGTGAAGATGAAAGAAAATATTATGTATAGGACTTACATGCTGTGAGCACTCAAAACGTACCGTTTGTTCATTACAGCTGGCATTGCTGTGGCGGTTGCTCTTGTTAAAAGAATCTGCAATCGAAGCTGACTGCTCTCATTTCTTCAGTCTGTGAGATAAGAAAATAGTCCTTTTACTAAATCATTCTCTGGGTGTAGAGACTCATTTTCATCAGTCAATCAAATACTCTCTGAGACCACCTGTATACAATGCACCGAGCTGGGCTCTGTGAGGGGCTTCGTGGGCCCTTAGCTCGCTTCCAGCATAGCTGAGGACACATGGCAAAGTACGCACCATGTCTCCTGGCTTGTATGCTGTGGCGCGGTGGCTCCAGTAGGCAGTACTTGGCAGCCCCGAGGAGAAAGCAGCAGCCAGGGCCTGGAATGGTCAGCGGAGACTTTGCTGAGAGAGGAACCTGCATCTTGAGGGATGTTTAGATTTTAGACCTGCGGGGAGGAAGAATGAAGACACTCCAGAGAAGAAACTCTACCAGATGGCGGTGGGCCTGGTGAAGGTTTGTGTGTAAGCAGGAAGTAAATTTAATGACACATGTAACTGTGTCCCATGAGGATGTGTGGCTTCACGCGTGGATAGATCTACAGACTCTAAAGACGGCACCAGGGCCCGGTTTCTCTCTTCCCTTCATCTTGTCCTCTGCGCTCTGACAGAGGTCAGTTCTCAGAAAGGATCACTCTTCTAGTTGAAAAACGGGTGTAGAAGCCTAATTTTCATCATCCTTTTCTGGTTCCAATGGCGTGGGGGAAAAGACTTCCTATCCCTCTCCCGGCAGTGTTGTCCACGTTCTCCTTGGGTCTCACTCACTTTGATTGGACCTTGTGCCCGTTGCTGACCTGGGGAGGAGTGAGAGCTGATTCCTAGTCTCAGGTAACAGTCAGCTGACCTGAGTGGAGACAGAGAGCTGCCCCAAGGCGGAACAGAAACCAATGCTGACCGCAGCCGGGTCGGCAGGGTTCCTGTGCAGGGTAATGATCTTCACCAGAGGTGTTTTTTTTTTTTTTCTCTAGTCCACTTTATTCTCTTGAATTTAATATCTGATTTACAATGACCTGAAAATTGGAAAATCTATTTCATACCTTGGAAATACTGAGTTTAAGTCTCGGTGCCCTTTTACATTAAAAAAATGTACAATCGAGAATGGTTGTCTTGGTCAAAATGAGTAATACTGCATTTACTTCATGGCAAACCAGAGACTCCTTCGTCTCCTAATAGTACTTTGTTTTTTATAATACATGGGACAGGATGTGACTGAACAGGCCATAATTGCTGCTTTAAAGTTTTTTCAAGACTGCAGCTAACTTATTTTCTCTGATTCCCTTGGTTCTTTGAGTCATTTTGGAATTGGCTCTCTGTATTTTAGTGGCACTTGGTTTCCTCAAAGTTGAGGAAGTAGATTCAGCGTTTTCAGAAGGCAAGCACTAATGAAAAGGAGTAAATTGCATTTTAAAATCAATATTTTTATACCACTGAGAATTCTCCTTACACTTCGGAAAAATTTTATCTAGTTTCTTATTTCATGGGAAGTTCTGACATCAACCCTATGCAAGATGAGTTGAGGTTCCTCTCTCACTCTGTCCAGCCCTTTTGGCTAAAGAAATGATAATAATGATGACAATGATGAATATAGTTGAAGCAGAAGCTATCATCTCTGTCTTAATCTGTTTGGGTTGCTATGACACAATACTATGTATGGAATGGCTTATAAGCAACAGAAATTTATTTGTCACGGTTCTGGAGGTCGGGAAGTGCAATAACAAGGTGCTGGCAGATCCAGTGTCTGGTGAGGGCCCACTTCCTCATGGATGACCATCTTCTCACTGCCCTCACGTGACAGAAGCGGTGAGGGATCTCTCTGGGGTCTCTTTTATAAGAACACTACCCTCATTGATGACGGCTCCACCCTCATGACCTAATCACCTCCCAAAGGTCCTACCTCTTAATATCATTGCACTGGGGATTAGGTTTTAACAAATGAATTTTGGGGGGATATAATTTTCAGTCTATGGCAATCTATTAAGCACTTGTGTTAGGAGTTTTACATTTATTATTATCATTATTATTTTTAGAGATGGGGTCTCACTCTGTTACCTAGGCTGGAGTGCAGTGACATGATCATAGCTCACTATAATCTTGAACTCCTGGGCTCAAGGTATCCTCCTGCCTTAGCCTCTGGAGTAGCTAGGACTACAGGCATGCCATCACCATGCCCAGCTAAGTTTTAAATTTTTGGTAGAGATGGAGTCTCACTGTGTTGCCCAGGCTTGTCTCAAGTTCCTGGTCTCAAGCAATCCTCCCACCTAGACCTCCCAACGTGCTGGGATTACAGGTGTGAGCCACCATGCCCAGCTTATATATTATTTAATTTAGTATTTACAACAACCCTGTTAGGTTCACTCTGTTGTTACAGTTTTACAGATGAGAAGATGAAGCTTAGAGAGAGGCTAAACAATTTGCTAAAGGTGACGCAGCTATGAAGAGATGTAGCCAAGATATGAATCCAGATCAGCCTTCCAAATATATCCATCAACCTGAGCCTGTGCATTTGCAGTTTCTCCAAAATGCTAATTGATTGTGACTCTTTTGATTATCAGCAATTTCACTTACCAATGTCATATCCATAGTATTTAATCATGTGATTCTGAGCTCAGTATCCTGACATACAGGATTTGTGTTAGCCCAGATTGGCCACTTAGTATTATTTAAATGCTAGTTGAACTCATTGTTTCTGTCCTGCACAGTATCAATCTGCATTTACCTTATGCTACCACGTGGTGCCACTGTTGGAGACGGGTCCTGCATGGTCTAAGATTCTCCTGTGACTCTGTGATGCTCTTGTTGGTCCACTTCCTGGCTCCAATTGCAATGGGATCCTTGGGAGATTTTGGTATCAGCCACATGCTGAGCTAAACCCACTCCCTCCAGGGGGCTGTAGGTAATCCCCAGCTCCGATTCCCTAGGCTCACGCACCAATTCCCCTTCTTAGGCACATGTGTTTACTACTCTAGTCAGAGAATATTTTATCTATCTTTTTGCATTTGGGATGGATAGCTACAACAAAATTTTGTGGTAGCTGGTGTGCTAAGGTATAAAAGGAGATATGCAGAATCAGTGAATGCATCGATGGGCGGATAAATTATCCCTCAAATATAATAATCTCTTAGGGAGGCTGTAGACATAGGGTGAAAGATATGGGCTTTGGATTCCTGGCAACTTGGTCCACCACTTGGTCACCACTCATAGCATGCATGATTCGGGGCAAATGTTTTCTTTTCTGAGCCCCAGATTTCCTCATTTGTAAATATTACCTTTTTATGAGTTGGTAGTAGTGCTTGACTAAGATAATTTGCATAAGGCTTTAGTAAGTTACTAACTATAAATATTAATATTATTAATTAATTCCTCTGTGCTCCAGTCTAGAATTTCATAAATTAGTTCTCCAGTAATGCTTGTTGTGTAAATTCAAATTTGTTCCAACGTGATTGTTGTGTTAGAGACCAATTTGAGCATAACACAAATTTCATGTCTGGAAATGCTCAGTTTTGTCCAGGACAAACGCTAGGTGAACACAGAAACTGCACCTAGCTGAACAAAGACATGTGGGAATATACAAAACACACAGTCACACACAAATGTGCGCCAGCTAGCCCAGTTCAGCACGTGGGCTGTGAGGCGCATCACCCACCCTGGTGTTACAACTTTCCGCTGACTTTGGGTAACTCTCCGCCGCTTCACCATAACTCACAAGTCGCAGCCCTTTTGACACCCACTTCCAGAAACAAACTTGAGATCTTTTTCAAGGCAAAGTGCCATATTTATTGTAGTATTTATGCATTTCCCGACCACTTAACATGTGTAAAAACGTGCTACCATTTTTATGAGGTTCCTTTCTTTGTATTTTATTGTGTCACTGAGGAAGATTTTCAGTGTGTGCCCCAGTGCCATAATCCTGTGATTTTTATTGTGTGGTTTGGCAAAGTGCAGCGATTTTTTAGGAACGTATATGCCATGTTATAGCAGAACTGATGGTTCTTGCCATTCATCTGTGAAACACTGCACCTGCTCTCTAAATGGGCTTGCAGTTAAGGGGCGTGACTTGTGCCACCAGGGTTTGATTTGGATCACTGGCGTCCAAGTCCACAGCACTAACGGCTTAACTGCAGAGTGGGTGTGCTCTGCTGAGCACGGCCAGGGCTCTGGCCCACTGGATCTGTCCTTGATTCTCAGAGCAACTAACTGGAAGCCATGGTTGGCATAGTCTAGTATATACTGACCTTCCTTCACAGGAAATTGCCATAAGGAAAGCTTGCCAGTACTTTCATTTCTCTCTTTTCATCTTCCTTTCATGCTTGAATCCCCGAAGATGAGTATCTGATACCATCGTTCTGCTTGAATTGGCAGCTACTTCTGCTAATAATGATGCCTCAAATTGGCAGGGTGTTTTACAATTTTTTTCAATGTCCTTTTACAGTTAATTAGTTTACTTTATCATTTAAAATATCTGTGAACGTTGGTAAGATTGTCTTCTTTTCGTTATGGCATGTCTAATGTGGGGATATCACATAAATATGCATGGCCATTTTCCATTTCATGCCATGGCTGACATTACAATTAATCCCAAATTTCTTCTCTTACTGAGCTTGAAATCTTTTTGAGACAGTACTCCATATAGCTCCTAACAATGGATTGGCAATAAGAAATTATGCTTACTCAGTGTCTAAGATCTGGCTTGTGAGCTCTTTAGGGCAGACTATATCTCTGGCGTCTATCACAATGCGCACGTGACAAATGTTTAATGCGGTGGATCGAATGACTGAGGAAACAGGCAAGGCAAGTTAGGTGATGTTCACATGGTCAGGATGTCTGCACTGCACAATATTAGGCAGTGGGATATTGCGTACGTGCCATTAGCTGTAGCACCTTCAGGCAGCCAGTTTCCTCATCAGGAATTCATCCCCCTGGGGGATGGTGAGCCAAGCTTTCCATCATAGAGCCTGTGGGCTCTCTCTGTTTCCTCTCTCCATACCTTAGGCTCTGGGGGCTTGCATAAGGAATGCTGGAGATGCGTTTTCCTTGGTGAAATGAGTGGCTTGTCCATTAGCATGATGAGTGTTAGGAATGGGCTCTCACTGGAGACACTAGTGTAGTCAATATATGTGGATTGGTTGAACTGCATTAGTGGCAACTCTCCATTTTTTAATTAAGTCCGTACCCTGTTTATTTGGGGCTGGACCCTGAAGCATGACCATGAATGAGACTGTGCTCAATCACTAGTTCACTGGTTTCTGTTTGTCTAATGTTGACTGTACAGGTGACTCTGAACTATTGACACATCTGCTTTGAGTCAGTCTTTCATGTGAGCTGTGATCAGTGCATCTGAGGAGTCACAGAGCTGAGATTTCATCAACTTTATAGCATGGCTGCATAAACTGCTTTGTGCATCCTTGTTAATTAATGCTTGTTTAAGAAATGTCTCTCTTTGGGACAGGTTTAGGCAGAAAGTTGTTTTTAGTAGAAAGGTTGTGGGGTGAGGTAACCCTCACTCACATTTAACCAATGGCATTTGGTTACCAAAAATAACTAATACTTAAGCATGATGAGCTTAGGCCAGTTCACAGCTTCGAGCTCACACAGAAAATTAGGTCACATCTTCAGCCACCATCAGTGTTTTTGCCTTAAAATTGTGTGCTTTTTCCCATAGGGCCACAGTGTATGGTCGTACAGGTAGTGTACTGCAAAAGGCAAAAGGGTTTCATCTCTTGAGATACCATTTCTATCACAAATATTATATTATATATTTATTAGGTCTATTTTCTGGCAAATAGAGTGCTGTATTTTTTAAAAGGTGGTCTATTATGACAAGTAGAAGTAAAGGGTCTTGAGGGAAGGGATGCCCTCTAACTTTCACTAGTGAAGGAGTAGTGGGTTGGATTCCTTTAGCATTTCATTTAGTCTCTCCCTCAGGTGAAGCAGGAGGACACCTGTCTCCAGGACATGCCTAGTACCTAATGGGAACTCTGTAATTTGTTGGGCGAATGAGCAATTAAAAGGGGTAGAGGTTTTGTGTTTCTAAACACTACTAAAAGGCTGCTCTTTATAAGCAAAGAACTAAGATACAGGAATATAAAGCTTGTGAGAGCTGGAGTACTTGGCTGTGCAGTTAGGAAAACAGGCAGTAAAAGAGGACGAGAAAACATGAAGTGTCTTCATATGCTTGACCCAAAAGGATCTTCTGACCACCCAGACTTTCCTGGCTAAGAACTGTCCCTCCCACCAAGTCACATTAAAACCCTTCACCATGTTTCCATCTCAGCATTTCTCACAGTCTGAAATAATTGTGTTCATTTGCTGCCTCACTAGAATGTGCACTCCATGGGAGCATGGATTTTTTTTATTGAAACTATTTTTTTACAAAAATACTACAAGCAATAGAAAGTATATAAGTAAATAAAGTAAAATATAAAAGTCTTTCCATTTGGGTTTCCCACAATCTTCCTGCAAGGTATAAATACTCTTGTTTTAAATTTCAAAATTTTAAGGGGGTACAGATGTGTTTGGTTACATGGATCACTTTTACAATGTTTGAGTCAGGGCTATTGGTGTGCCATCACCCAAATAGCGTTCATTGTACCTGTTAGGTAGGTTTTTGCCCCCCCCTCCACCCCCGCCTTTCTGATTGATTTCCAGTGACGTTTTTTTATCTCTGTGGCTATGTGTGCACTTTAGTTAGTTCATGCTTATTAGAGAGTACACGTGGTGTTTGTTTTTCCATTCTTGGGATACTTCACTTAGGATAATGGTCTCCAGTTCCATCCAAATCGCTGCAAAAGACATTAATTTATTTCTTTTTATGGCTGAGTAGTACTCCCTGATATACATATACCATATTTTGTTAATCCACTCATGAATTGATGGGCACTTAGGTTGATTCCACACCTTTGTGATTGTGAGTGTTCTGCAATAAACTTTGAAATGCAAGTGTCTTTTTGGTAAAATGACTTCTTTTCCTTTGGGTAGATACCCAGTAGTGGGATTTCTGGATCGAATGGTAGGTCTACTTTTAGTTCTTTGAGGAATCTCTATACTGTTTCCGTAGAGGCTGTACTAGTTTGCAGTCTTGCCTACAGGATATAAGCATTCTGTTCTCTCTGCATCCACGCCAGCATCTATTGTTTATTGACCTTTTAATAATAGCCATTATGACAAGGGGAAGGTGATCTCATTGTGGTTTCAATTTGCATTTCCCTGATGATGAATAACATTGAGCATTTTTTCATGTTTGTTGGCCATTTGTCTATCTTCTTTTGAAAATCTTCTGTTCATGTCTTTTGCCCAGTTTTTAATGAGATTGTTTGTTTTTTTCTTGCTGATTTGTTTGAGTTCTTCATAGATTCTGGATATTGGCCCTTTACTGGATGTATAATTCGTGAATATTTTCTCCCATTCTGTAGGTTGTCCATTTGTTCTATTTCCTTTGCTGTGCAGAAGTTTTTTAATTTAGTTAAGTCCCATTTATTTTATTTTTACTGTTGCTGTAATTGCCTTTGGAGTCTTAGTCATAAATTCTATGCCTAGGCTGCTATCTAGAAGAGTTTTTCCTACATTTTCTTCAGGAATTTTTATGGCTTCATGCCTTACATTTAAGTCTTTTATCTATTTTTTAATTTTTTTTTAATTTCATCATATTACGGGGGTGCAAATGTTTAGGTTATGTATATTGCCTTTGCCCCACCCAAGTCAAAACTTCAAGTGTGTCCATCCCCCAGATGGTGCACACTGCACCCATTAGGTGTGTATATACCCATCCTCCCTTCCCCCTCCTATCTGCCCAACACCCGATGAATGTTATTACTTTATGTGCACTTAAGTGTTGATCAGTTAATACCAATTTGATGGTGAGGCCATATGGTGCTTGTTTTTCCATCCTTGTGATACTTCACTTAGTAGAATGGGCTCCAGCTGTATCCAGGATAATACAAGAGGTGCGAGATTACCGTTGTTTTTGTGGCTAAGTAGAACTCCGTGGCACACATATACCATGTTTTATTAATCCACTCACGTATTGATGGAGATTGGGTTGTTTCCACATCTTTGCAATTGTGAATTGTGCTGCTATAAACATTTGAGTGCAGATGTCTTTTTTATAGAATGGTTTTATATAGATGCCGTGGGCAGTAAATTGTATCACAGAGGAATCTAACATAGGGATCATATAAATTCTTAGACTACTTTTTGTTTCAACAAGACTACGAAATAAGTATGACTGAAGTGCCTTCAGTCTAGACCAGGATTTCTCAGCCTTAGCACTACTGATATTTTGGGACAGATAATTCTTTCTTCGTGGGTGGTAAAATGGGCTTTTGTGAGCATTTCAGGATGTTTAGCAGCATCCCTGGCCTATATTCCCTAAATGCCAGAAGCACCTCTGATAGTGATTGCCGCTACCCAATTGGTGATGACCAAATTGCTCCAGATATTGACAAACATCTCTGAAGGCAAGATCATCCCCAGTTGAGAACCACTGATCTACATATTCCCAAGTCCCCCAGGCTTCTAGAATCGCCTTTCTCTTGAGTATCTAAATCACTATCCTTAGCTCCCATCCAATTAAGTGTAGGGATTACTTGGTTGTGGGGCCTTAAATTGTTCCTTATTCCATCCATGCTGCAGGCTGAGCCTCCACTGTTACACAAGCTCCTACCACAGTGTAGGAATCAGTGCTCCTACTATCACCCCAGCTCCTATGTTTGTCAAGGCTAACTCTTTTCCTTCTTTCTTCCCAAGGTACCATTAAACCTGCGTTTGATGTGTTTGACAGATTTTATAAAATGCAGATAGATGTAAGAGAATATTACATCAAAGGACAAGCAACAATTTCACACTCGACATTAATCATCACTGTGTCTGCAAAATTTGGGGCCATTCCCTCCTTTAGGAATTCCTCTATGTCATTCTCCACACTTTTTCTAACATCCTGTGATTGATTGGTGAGTGGCTCACCCTCAGCTCTCCTCACGTTTCTCTTCTCTCCTTTTCCTTCATCTTCATTCCTCTTTCCCCACTTCATAAACTCAAAAGTTTCAGGTTACCATGTAGAACAAGTATGCTTTGTTGTCTTTTCCCATTTTCCCACTTCAATCTATGTCCAATAGGATCACGCCATAGTCAACCAAAATGGTCCACCTGGACATACCAGGGTGTTTTTCTAAATATTAGAACTAACTGACCAGGAGATGAATTATGACACTTCCCTAAATGTTGAAACACCACCTTCCCCTATGGCATGCTATACTGTAACTCTCCACCAGACAGTTTTCTTCTCATGTTACAGGATCCATTTTGAATATCACCTCCAGAGAAGCCTTCCCTGATGCCCTGTGTAATAAAGTATCTCCCCAATTAGGTTATTCTGTTTCATAGCAGCTGGCTCTTTTCCTTCACTGCTGAGAGCATGATCTGTAACTATATACACATATGAGTGTCTAAGTACTTATTCCTGTGTTTTTATTAATTTCTAAGCTCCATAGGAGCAGGCACACATTTGGTTTTTTCACCTATGCTCAGTGTGAAGTGCTTAATAAATGTGTTATTTTTTAAGTTAAAAAATGAATAAATGAATGCTACAGAAGATGCATTAGGAAAGAAAAAGCATCGTAAAATATACTGAAAGATTAAATACAAGCCTTTAGTGACAGAATTAGTAGATTCAGAATATGAGTTAAATAAAGATATTTCTAAAGTAGCTTAGACCAGAGAAGATGAAAATACAATCCAAAGGGATTCCAATAAATAGCAGTCCAGGCACCATCCTTTAACTGCAAGTGAATACGATGGAAACTGGGTGCATACTCTTTTCCCTGGCCATAGAGTAGGATCAGGAGATCCTTTTCAGCTACAACGAGATGGACACGCGTGAGTTCTATAATTACCTACTTAAAGAAGTAATGATAATTCTTAAGAATTATAAATGGTTGAAAACATAATTAATGACTGTGTCACACAGAATCTCTGTGAAATCAGTATTTGAAATCTCTCAGCATGTGAACGCAGACCCAGAGAGAGGAGAAAGCAGGGAAGAGCCCGCCTAAATTGTTCAGCAGGGGAGTGAAGCTGGGCAGAACCCTCAGCCTCCCCAAGGGCCCGAAAAGATGACACATAAGTATGCAAAAAGGCTCCTTTTCAAACAGTTCAGCAGGCCCACTCTCCACTTAGTACGCTTCCTGATAGTTCCGCCAACATAAATAAATAGATCAAAGCTAAATTCATTCCAAAGGAATCGTTTAATTTCAACACCAAAAATAACATCTTCACTGCAGACAAGTTTTCCTCAGGAGCCCTCACATGTATATATAGCACAACACACACACACGCACGCACGCACATGCCCACACACAACACGCACACACACATTTCAACTCGGTCATAGCTAACGAGAGCCAGCTCAAGTTAAGCTTAGAAACATAAATTGTTGAAAGTACAAGGGACTGTAAAGATTTTAAGTGATTTTAATTGTTTTATAAACACACCCCTTATTTTAAAAATGAGAAAAAATTGGGGCTCAAGGACTTGGCATCACACATCCAAGGTCACAAAGCAAGGATTGTGCTAATTAGAAGCAGAATCCCAAGCTTCCAGGTCCACTGCATGTCTTCCCACAATCCCATTACATTTCTCACAAAGCTCACAGGGAAACGTACAGTTGGCGATGAATTAACTGACTGCTTTACTCTGTGCTTTTGTACCTCCCACGGTAATTAGTGTCATATTAGAGATGAGGGTGGACTACCAGTGGATCTACTACTTGGTGGCAGACACACAGGTATTATGGAGGCAGAGCTAGCGAGTGCCACAGGTCTCTGAATGAAACCAAACATTGTTCTGAGTATTCAATTCTAAGGGGTAAAATAAAGAAAATGTTAAGGACTATGTCCCAAAACAACTTACTTCTTGCTCAAAATATCATCCTGCCTTACTCCCAAAACCCCACTGAAACACGGAAAACAAAATCTAATCCATAGCAATGGAAGCACGAAGGTGGGTTCCTACACAATGAGGACTTGCTGGATGGGTCCCAAGAGCTGAGACAGCTGCAATCCCGCACCTTGGAGAGAGGCTCCAAAGCTGAGAGCTTGGAAGAACTCTGGATAGTGCTAAGATAATAGCTGGTGGGCTCTAGCAGAAGTAGCAAACTTGGGAGAGACCACCAGACAATTAACAAAAGGATAACAAAGTTCTGAAGAAAAATGTCCATTAGAACTTAGAAATGTACGTCCAAACTACCTTCAAATTTGATGGCACTGACTATAGAGATAACGTCAGACGCTCAGGAACTTAACAAAGCTTACTATCCACAAACTTATTCAGAAAAACTTTTATATGTACATACTCTAGCAAAATTACAGGAGGAAAAATTAACAAAATGATTACAGGAAAGGTGTAGACAAAAATGTACTACAGAAATAAAAATAACATATATAGGACTGGCAACATTAATAATAAATATATACTCCAAGGCAAAAATAAATAGAAAATATAGATATTGAAAACCCAAGTGCTCAGGAGCTTTGCGTTGCTTAACGTAATAAATGCTCAGATTAATCAATGTGGCAGATATATTACCCATTTTACAGGTGAAGAAACTGAAGCAAAAATAGCTAAATAACTTGTCTAAAATCACACACATTATATATGGAATTGAGATTTGAAATTAAGCAATAGATCTTCAGATCCCACTCTTTTAACCATTAAATAATTCTACAGAATATATAAAAATATTACTCCTCATAGTCAAAAACGGGGAAAAATCCATCAACATCAGTAGAAAGCATATATTCACTGGAGAACATTCACTCAACTGTATCACATATAAGATAATCCAATTGTCCCACTTTCATCATGGTGTCACATGAATTTTCAAATAGTACAACAGTCATATCACTCCCTTTCTCAAATCTATGGTCACAGAAGTCTTAATAATTTAACAGTGGTTACCTCTGTGGGAGTTAATGGCTGGGAAGGCTATTGGGTCACTCTTAGAATTAAAGCAAACACGGAGTCTCCAAGCATCAGAATGACAAAAACCAGGGCAGCTCTAGGGACCTTGGCAGCAACTTCTGCCATACGGTGACTGAATTTCAATGACCTTCCGTCTTTGTGTATCTCCACAAGATTTTCAAAAACCTGAAAGGTAGACTCCGATTGTCTCAGCTTACGTCATAAGAATGAACCTTGGATCATTTAGCCACCTCCAAAGGGCAGGAGTTTTACACAGATATGGCCTGTTTTGAGCCAGACAGGCACCCACGTTTGTGTCTCATACAGATGTTGGCCATGGAAGAGGCCATGCAGTCAATCCCGTTCATCTGTTTGCATCTATTAATTATAAACGTTTAGAGGAGCTTTAAGAAGGAAAATCTACAGGGTCTTAATCTACAGCATCTCACTCTGAATATTACAAATATTTTAGACTGAGTTCATCCCTACACAGATCAAATAAAAAGAAATGAAGTTGAAGTCACCGAGGAGAATCCAATTCATTAATTCACTCATTAAAAGTATGAATTGGGTGCCCAAGGTTTGCCCTGGGTATGAACTGATGTATATATAAAAAGAGTCAGCACCATCTCCATAAAAGTGGGAAATATGAATGAGTAATTTGGACTTAGCACCAGTCTACATTGCTATAGGGAAATTGGGTCCAGCGGATGCGGGAACCGCTCCTGTATCAACCATGC
Organism: Lepilemur ruficaudatus; assembly: GCA_963574885.1. NCBI lineage: Eukaryota > Metazoa > Chordata > Mammalia > Primates > Lepilemuridae > Lepilemur > Lepilemur ruficaudatus. The sequence continues at coordinate 68,004 of CAUYRT010087224.1, read as the reverse complement.
AAACAAGTGCATGTGTGTGGATGTGAATTCTAATTTTCAGTGGACACATCTGTCAGTCTATAGCATGGGAAGAATCCAGTAAAGATACACTCAGGGTTAATGAGAGTGTAGCTCAGCAACATAAGAGAAGGAGTTTGTTGGTTTGTTGGGATCAGACCACTTCAATAAATGGCTTAGAAAGATCCAAATTTCTGGGCACCTACTTTAAATGACTATCAACCGCCACCATGAGTAACAGGACTTGAGGCAAAGGAACACGCAAGTTGGGCTTTAGGGCTCAGAACTGCCGTGTTGATAACTACGTCTGAGCTCCCCAGCATCTGATGGCAATCAATCCACAAGGAGGCCCAAACCAGGAACACAGGAATGTCCCCAGAGAACCTCAAAAATATTTAGGGACAGGACTCGTGAGAAAAGACCAGAAATTTTGCTATTAATAATAAATAGGCAGTGACTCACGGCTGTTGGGATTTGGCATGGAAGTGTACACGTGACCTTACGTGTAACCGATGCTGGTGAAGTTAAAGGCAAACCTACAGACAGCACAGACCCTGACAAAAGGGTCCATCTTCCCCATTCTTGTTGTTAATTGTTTTTTGTTTGTTTGTTTGTTTTCTCTGTATCACTCTCCGAATCTTGGCCAGGAAAAGGTATTTATCCATTAAGTTCACTTTCCCAGCCGCCTTCTCCCTAACTCTGCTCTAAAACCCACTACTAAGACATAAACAAGTTAATATTTTCAATTATAACTGCAGTTCAGCCCAGGCAATATTCTGCGAGACACTGTGTGCTAGGAACTTCATTTGTACTTTCCTTTCTCGTCTTGTTTTTTGCATCTACCCTACCTTGGGTTCATTGCGATTTGTGTATTTCTTTTGCTCTCGCTCCTACATAGCGAATTCTTTCAGGACACGACCTGTCTTATTCATATTTGCACCAAATAAAATTGAATGCTTGTATGTATGCAGGCCTTATGCAGTAAGACCATTTTTCTAAACAGATGATTCAAAAGCCTGACAAAAAAAGAGAAAGTCTTACCAGAATACCAAGAAAAGAAGCCATAGAGACTATTCCTGTGTTATTTTTATGTGAGAGAAAGCCAGGAGGTCCTAGTGAAACCCTGCAGGTAATTGATGTGGGTGGAACTAATGCGTTGAAACAAATGTGTTTACAACATAAAATATTTTAAGAAACAAAAAAATTAAGATTTCTTTATTGAAAAGATAAAATAGAAATGATGGGAATATTATAGGACAAATATTAAAACTTTTAAAAGGAAAACTCTGAATGTAATCAAGAAGTACTATTGCAGAGAGAGCTCGTTGGCCCAGACTGATGGGTAGTAGATGAAAAGCCGGGCCAAAGAACAGGAGAAGATGTTTTCAATAATGAAATCTTTCAAAGTACTTGTATCTGAAATATATAAAGAATTCTTACAAGCTAATATCAACGGACAAACAGTGAAATTAACAGAACAGGTACACGACACTAACAGATACCTCACAAGAGCTGAGCCTCCACTGCAGGTGCTGTAATAGAGCAAACCCATGTTGACCTTTCCCCCTTTTTGTCTTACACTTTCCATTTCGTCATTCCTGATCTCTCAGACCATCTCCCAAGTAATCAAGTCTTTGTCTCAGGTGTTGCTTTCAGGAGAACCAAACTAAGGAACGATGAGATCAAGAGTCAAAGTTAATGAGGAGAAGGTGTTTCTTCCTCTGAGACAGAAGAAACAAAGAAAAACGTGGCATAGAATGGTTAAAATCAGCCCCCAAAAGATAGTCGTGTCGAATTCCTTGGAACCTGTGATGTCACCTTATTCAGAAGAAGAGTCTTTGCAGATGTGACTAAGTTAAGGATCTTGGGACGGGGACATAATCCTGGATTAGCCAAGCAGCCTTAAATGCCATCACAAGTGTCTTCATGAGAGAAGAGCAGAGGGAGATTCCACACAGACACGCAGAGGAGAAGGAAGTGTGAAGACAGAGGCAGATGTTGGAGTGATGTGGCCACAAGCCAGGGAAGCCAGAAACCACTAGAAGATAGAAGAGGTTAAAAAAAAAAAAAAAAGGGATTACTCCCCTAGAGCCTTTGTAGGCAGCATGGACTAGTGATACCTTAATTTTAGACGTCTGGCTTCCAGAACTGCAGGAGAATAAATTTCTGCTGTGTTAAGCCATTGAGTTTGTGATAATTTCTTATAGCAGCCTCAGGAAACTAATACCCATGGATTACGGTGGGACCAAAATCAGAGGTGGGGAAGAAGGAAGCGGAGAATGTCCTTACCAGATGGCCTGATTTCTTGTTAAAATAAGAACCAAATGTGTCCTGAGTTTTAGAGGTCTCTTGCCCTGCAGAAGCTATTTGAGTCAGCCTTTGTGAGGAATGGGAGAAGAAAGGACGAATGACAAGGAAAAGAATTTCTGCGGAGAACCGCAAGCTCAGCAGAGGTTGAGAATAATTCATCACGTGCTTATTGTTATTTCCTGGGGCTTGACAGTCATCAGTCATCATCAGCTTATTGTTATTTCCTGGGGCTTGACTATGCCAATAGTCAGACGAGATCATTCCAGTGTCTTGTCAGAGTTCAGGGGCTGCACTCAAGACCCAAGAAGAGGAACTGGCAAGAAAAACGTAAGACTCTAATTCTGAGGAGGGACTACGTGATGTGAGCGGGCACTACAGTAGGAACACACAAATAGGAACTCCTTTGAAGAACTGAGGATTTAGGGACCATCTGGGCTCAAACGCAGCAGAAGCCGAGATAACAGACAGGGCACCTGCTCCAGGCAGAGTCATGTCAAGAGCTGTGTGGTACCCGCATAGCCCAGGCTCCCCCTGCTCAGATCTGAATGAATCCCAGAAACCCAAGTTGACCTGAATGTGCAAATTGGGAATCAAAAGACCCTATCCTTTTTGCACAACTGTCATTTTGGATTTGTTATTCTTCTTGCACTTTTTCATTTGTTTCTGACTTCATCGTTCTCCATGCCCAGTCGTGGGCTGGGGGTGGGGGTGGGGAAGGAGATGGAGGAAGCAGGAGAAGGGAGGTGGGGGCACACAGGGGAGGGAGCATCTTCATAAATATTACCTCATACTAACCTCACAACCAGTGTTTGTATCAATAATTTAGGTATCACTATCCCAAGTTTACTGAGAAGAAAATTTAGATTTGAAAAATTAAGCAGCCCAAAGTCATACAACTAGTAAAAGAAAAAGGCAAGATTCAAACCCAAGGTGGGCTGATTCCGAAGCCAACGCTTTTATCCATACCCTGATTCCCAATGGTTCCATGGCGATTATTCAATTATATTTATTTCTTAATCAGCATCCCTAAATCTTTATTTTTTCTCTTCTAATCTGCCTTTGCAATTACCACTGATTAATTAAATCACTCATTCAACAAAAGTCAATAACTACCTACTAAACTGGAAAGGCCTCTGCAGGTCGAAGTGAATTAAACAGTAACTTTTGTACCAAAGACAGACATTGTGCCTGTTTTCCTGATTTTACAGCCCAGTGGAAGAAACCAGCAATGGATTTCTTCCATTTCTATTACCTGGCTATTGGGCCCAGGTAATGAACTATTTGGTCTCCAGCCTTGATTATATCTTTTCCAGATGAAATATGGTATTATGTGTGAAAAGTTTTAAGTCTTTATTATTTTCAGAGCTATATATGAAACAAACACTAAAGCTGGTGTGGTCTTGGCAGCAATTTAAATCACGCATTTCAACAAGTTTTTCAACAGTTACAAGTGGAGAGCACTTAAGCGACAGAAGAACAGTGCATTGGGGAGAGATGATTCAAGCAAGCGAGATTTCTATACTAACATAGCGTATTTTCGCTTCAACAGAAAGTCACTACTTCAAGTTAAATCTAAGTTTTAGACAAAAAAGTCTATGATATTTATTATTTATGCACTGAGAGGAAGGTGGAACACAAGAGTAATTTTAGGTTTTGCTATAGTAACAAATGTGAACTCATCACATCCTACGGTGACGGAGCGAACTCTCTGATAAGAAACACTCACTGTATTTGCCAAGAAGTTCTTTATTAACCTTCTTCTACATAGAGACTAATCCCAAGTACTTCAAATATTCTACCTTTCCAAGAGAGGAGCTTGTGACCGGGGAAGAAGTTGCAGCCTTTCAGAGATTACAATATGCTAGAAATATTTTAATACATCTGAGCATTCTCAACATCGATATTTGCACAATTAATCTTCAGCTATTCCTCTCTTTACTTATTTTCCAAGTTAAATACCTTGCATTATCATTAGGAATTGTAAATTTGTCTAAACAAAAATCTAAGTGGTAAAAGTATTCATCCTGTGCATTAAATAAATATTGTTCCTGGGCTTATGTGAACAGAACTTTCCCCATGCCCAGTTCTTTCCTCTACCCGAATGGTTGTTTGTATGCGTGCCTACCTGCTCATGTCAACTATGCAGTGCTTTTGCGTCCAATTAGAGTTTAAGTAAAAGTCCCGTATTGCTTATTATGAAATCAGAAATTAAACCTCATATTTAAAAGAAATCAATAAAATACAGCTATTTTGTGGGTTTGTGAACATATTGGCAAATCAAATTAATTAACAGTACCTTATGGAATAAAAGCTATGGCAAAAATTCAAGCAAGCATTTGGCTCATCATCTATGACTTCCAACTTCCTCAAACGTGTACATGACCCTAGGCAAATAACAAATCTCTCTCTTGTTTAATCTTTCCAAATGTAAAAAGGACTTCATCATTTATTTATTTAACCATTTTTAATAAATACTTAATGGGTGCTCAATATTTTCCAGTTACTGGTGATTTAACAGTGAATATGACAAATCAGATATAAGTTATTTCCCATCATAGGGCCTTTGAGCTTGTGTCCCCATCGAAGAGGAAGGCAATTCTTCTAGTCTTCACTTGTCTACCTACTCATCATTCATTTCTTAGTTAAAACATATCTCCTTCCTTAGGCCTTCTGTGGTCGTCTTACTCAATGGGCTCCTGCTCCATCCCATCATTTTCTATTACAAAACTGTGTCTGATTTGCTTAATTAATTTTTGCAATCATTTTATTTACTGTTTTGTTTACTTTTTTCTTGTATTTTTACCCAAGTAGAATGAAAGTCCCATTCAGTAGAAATGTTCAGTAAAGTGAACAATATCTTATACATGGTAGATTTTCAATAAATGTTTCTTAAATTAATTAATTAAGAAGAAGACAAATAAATAAAAACTCCTGTCATTATGAAGTTACTTTCTCTTGAGAGCTTTAATTTTAGTGGAATGATGGTTGTACAGAGGCCACCTTCAGATGCAGTGTCACAGAAAAGCCATAATCAAGGAGAAACGACTGAGTGTGAAACCCCATTTGTTGAACAGGTTAACTTCACGAATTTCAAGCCATTTGCTTTTCTAAACTCTATCTCCACAAATGACCCGAAAAGGAAAAAATAGCTATGTGATCAGTTATTCTCCTCCAATCCTCATTCTTCAAAGGCTGTTTCTGCCATTAAATAAGGTTCTTCACTGCTTCTCCAGAAGAACGTGATTATCCTTTTTGTGGGTTGGACACGGTCTAACAGGAGATAATGGTGAGATGACAAGAAATGTCAGGCATGAGTCATGTCCCATTTTATCTCTGTCTAAGTTGTGGCTCATTGTTCTCTCCCGCTGGTGGAGTTGGGGATGAAGTCAACCTTCCCCAGAGCTCGTGTGTATGTGGCAAAGCAATGGGTACCAATTAAAAAAGAGGCAATGGATGTTTAATAGGCAACTTGTAATATCTATTGTATCCTTGAAATAATTAATGGTTTTAAATTAATTCAAACTATTCTTACCACAATATGCTCACAAAATTCTTTAAAAAATTAAAGGAATGAGGCTTTATATTCTGTTTTGCTATTTGCAATTTTATGTACATTACTGAAATGTCATTCTAAAAATAATAAAAATAGGCTAATTGCAACTTAACATTGTCACTTTCAGGCTTTGAATTTTTATAGTTCCCTAATGCCTTCTGTAGCTGCCTAATTTCTCCATGCTTCCGTGGTCATGGCTAATGCATGTCACATAGCTGTTGGGAAGGGAGGGATCTGAAAACTGCCCAAGTCATTGAATGATTAGCAACTTTCAAAAGACAATCAAATATTAGAGATTTTCTCATGGAGCATCAAGCTAAGGTCTTATACAAGGTCCTTGTAAGTTTATCTGTTACTGGAATCCCAATGTCACTTAACTTCAAATATGGCAATGTATAGAAGCTCTTTCTCGCATGTACTTTATTTAGACAATCATCCTGTTATTCTCCTGTTGACAAAGCTATGCTGGCTCCGAATACCTGAGGCTACAAGATGAAATCCTTCTGGTTGGAATTAGACTCTTCACCATCTAGAGTTACTCTGTCTCTTGTTAGCTCTCAGTCCCTGCTACACACTCTGAGTCCACATCAGAGAGGCAGTCCAGGATTTCAGTTTAGCTCTTCAGGAACCACAACTGCGTGTGATACCTACCAGTGCTACTCAAAACGGGATCTGTGCAGCAGTGCTGGTCCCTGAGCTGATTCTCCCTGGCTGTGACTATAGAAGTACAAGACAGAGAGTATTTAGAAACTTTTGTAACAATTCACCATTGTCAAGACACTTAAGCACATCATCAGTGCGCTTGTGTTTTTGAACAGTGTTAGTGTTTCCACACTTGCATGATCAGTAACAAAGAGCAGGAGCCTTGCAGAGCCTGGCCCCAATCCCACTCAAGGAGGCCAAAAGAGTTAAAACGAAGAAAGCCGTGGGGGACAGCCCACCACCCCCCTGCCCACCCCAACACTCCAAACCCCACAGAGCGCAGCTGAGGCCGTGAGGACCTTTATGGAAAGCTGCCCTACTCTGCCTGGGGGCGCACACCATATCCCAAGTTACTGTTTCTTGGTCTGTGCTTGCCTGTACAACCACCTGCCGTTTCTGGGTATGGTGCAGAGAACTGCCCAGCCTGCTGCCACCGGTGCCCTGGCACATAGGCTCCCCGAATAAGCTCATGTCTCTTTTCTCTGGCTCTCTGGTTTGGTTCTTCGGGGTTGGTTCACATCATGTGTAGGCTTTAAAGACCCTTAATCAGCAGAACAGCAATTAATACTTACATATATCCAGCAAGACCACATTATAGTATAGTATTATAATACTATAGTATTATAGTATAGTAATTACTCACTTTGATAACTATAAACCACAATTATATAAATATATTAAATTTATAAAAATATCTAAATATTTATCTACATTCCTAACTTATTTTTCAAATCACTTCTGTTTCTAATCAAGCCTGTTTTTAATTTAGAGCTTAACATTATTAACTCAATTAAGGAAGTAAAATGTATTATTTATTTTTAACCCTAATTGAACTATGGTGATGCAAGCAAGCTTCACTGGACTCTTTCATCAAGAAAATATATAACTCTTCAAAATATAGCAGCAGCAATACGTTAAATTACGGTGATGAAAGTGATTCTGACGAAATGAAGACTAAAAAGTTTATATTGGTTTATTCAGAAGTATAGTCTCTCTTATATTAATTCTGTTTAGTAGCCATAATTGATGACGAAGTGTTCAAACTTACAGTGCGTACTGGCTAATGTACTGGCTAATGGCGCAATGGAACCAACAAAACTTAAATAGCTTTTAAGTTCAAAGCATAAAAAATGCTCAAAACCAAAAGTATCCTATAAAAGAAAGAATATGAATTAAAAAACTGATGCAAGTAAATGTTTAATGTTTTATACATCATCAGTAATGTTTTGTGAGCTTATGATAAGTAGCACTGTGGGCTGCTAAAACTAACAGTTTATGTACATGTAATTGCCGGATTTTTAGTGAAAGACCACTTTATAGGCATTAGCCTGAATATCGTGGGTGAAGTTGTGGCAAAGAAGATGGTTCAAATAGCGCTTTTCAATGACACCATAGACCAACTTGAGAAGCAAACTAATGGTATGGAAAAATACTCGCAGAATAAATGAAAGCATTTTTTACTGCAGCTAACAAATACGGTGTAGTGATATTCTTAGCATGACAATCCTTCAAGTATATATACAATTCGTACACGAAAATTTCTTAGCTTCATTGCTTAAAAGCACAACTAAACCTGAAGTGTATAAAAATATTTAATTTGGAGTTCAGGTTCTCTGTAGGAGGATGCTCTGCTGGTACAGCTGCAGAGACAAGGAAACATTCTGGAGTAATCACCCGGATTTAGGAGTTGGTGCAAGAATATTAATCTCCACGCTTCTTACTTCTCTGGAATGTTTTGACATATTTTTTAAAACAAGTTAGAGGCACTAAATAATGTGTTGAGTGATATAGTAAAAATTGTGTATCACCAAAACCCAGAGTGTCAAATTTGACATTATTCTCTTTGTTAGGATATAAAATGAAGGCTGGTTGTAAATCGCTGCTGCAGGCTGAGGTCCAGTGGCTATCAAGAAGGAAACTTCTGTTGAAAACCTTTGGATTGCAGAGTAAAATCTCAGTATTTCTTCAATAAGAGAAATGAATTTGCTGTCAACATTTTAGAGTTGTGAATTGAGCATCCAGACTTGCCTATTTGTCCAGTATCTTTGCTATTTTTAATCACGTTAATACTTCCATGTGAGGAAAGAATGTAACATGTTCTTCAATGGCAGGCAAGACGTAAAGGTAAAAACTAAAGTGGGAGGCTTGAAATAAGAGAGCATCTACAGAGTGTCATGATGTGGCCCAGAATTTAATAACAATTATCAGGTATGTAGGTAGTGATCTTGATAATTCATATCTATGAAAAGCTATCTAACAAGCACCATATAAATTTGATAGAATGATTTAAATTCCTTTTTCATCAAAAGAATATTCACTTATCAAAAATTAATGGCACCCAAAATAAATTTGTTTCATCAGAAGTTGAATTAAATGTAACAGTAACTTTCAGGATAAATTGTTGGCACTGGCTACTGATGAAGCATTCATGATGAATTTTGAAAATACAGCATCACTTGATTCATTCTTCCTGGATAAACGTTAAAAATAAATATCTTGACCTTGCTGAAACAGCTTCAAAATCACTTCTTCCATTATTACCAACTTATGATCGTGAGACCAATTTCTCTCTGATGAGTTTTAAGAAAACTGAAATAGGTTAGATATTTTATTTCCTATGAATAGTGTTGTTGTCAATAGAACCTATATTAGGTAAACTAACAATCAAGAAGGAAATTTGTTAAATTAATACTTTATATTTTGATGTGTAGGATGTCTCTTCAAGGTGTGAAGCAGTTATTATATATGGGGAATCACTATTGTACCCATAACATTGTTCTGTTTTGTATTTTGAGACAGAGTCTCCCTCTCTCGCCCGGGCTAGAGTGCCGTGGCATCAGCCTAGCTCACAGCAACCTCAAACTTTTGGGCTCAAGGAGTAATCAATCCTCCTGCCTCAGGTTCCCAAACAGCTGGGACTACAGGCACGCACTACCACACCTGGCTGATTTTTCTATTTTTAGTAGTGATGGGGTCTCACTCTTGCTCAGGCTGGTCTTGAACTCCTGAGCTCAAGCGATCCTCCCACCTTGGTCTCCCTGAGTGCTAGGATTACAGGCGTGAGCCAATGGTTTCTAGCCTACTCATAACTTTAATTTCCATTTCGGCACTTCAAGTTCAAGTGTGATAGCAATTCTCTCTATAAATCACTGTGACGGAAAAGTTCAAGTAAAACAGTGATTTTCTTTATGAATCACAGTCACGCCAACTTTCAATAAAAATAGTCTTTAAATTCTTACTTTTCATCTGTGTAACATTTGTTCTGATAATATTTATTTAAATGTAGTATTTTTTCAATTGAATTTAATAATAAAAATTGGCCTTCTATTTTTGTCTTTTTTTTTTTCCTTTTTTAGTTGACAAGTAAAAATGGCACAGGCATGCCTCCTTCTATTGTACCTCACTTCCTTGCACTTCGCAGCTAACTGTGTGTTTTCACAAACTGAGGGTTTGTGCCAACCCTGGACTGGGCAAGTCTATCGGCACCATTTTTCCAGAAATTGTGAAGCTAATAAATATTATCTCTGAAATACTTCTTCTACTTTTTTGCCTCTTTCCTCTTTTAGTTACCTAAATGATAAAACAATGATATGCTAGAAATCCTCAGGATACTTTAATCTTTATAGAATTTCTTAAAGAACCAAAGTCTTGCACATGTCCAAGGTTAAAATTTATGATATTTTTGGCCAGGGACACTTGTTCATGTTGTTCTTAATAGATTACCCAATATTTTTCTTTCTACCTCCTAGAGGCCTGATTCTGTGGCTGGCCTTAGGTACCTGTCTGCAGAGTAGAATGTCCTGGTTCCAGGTTCCCAGAACTCATGAATTTAATACAGCTTTGCTAAAGTTAAAAAATATATATTTTGTTCTCTCTACTTAGCAATCTAAATGAGTAGAGGTGAATGTATCCCTGAGTTTTTCAAAAGCTGGGTTACTTTTGCCTTTGCCAGAATGTAATATTGGCATATATTTTCCAAATTTTGCTATATCTTGCAATATATTTCCATTATATTTCTAATGTACCTCACACCATTGTTTGTCTATTTCCACCCCCAACCATGTTGCATTACCAGAAATTGTAGTCCCATGGTGGGTTTAAGAAAAGATACCAATGTGTCAACAAATCCCAGAAATCTAGGCTCCTGCAACAGAAGATCTGCTCTGGTTAGCAAGGCTGAGTGCTTCTAAGAAAGGAATCGAGATCCATAATCACACTCTGTATAATTCCTCAGAAATTTAAAGATGTGAGTGACCATGATGTCATAGCAAACATGAAGTTTAGTATCCTCCTGAATAAAACAAGCATACTTTCTCTTTTCTGTGAACTGTATGAATAATTGCGTAGGTAAAATAACACCACAAAAAAGTATCTGAAAAGTAGCAAAGAGTGTGGTATGATCAGAAAATTTCTTAAGAGAATAATGAAAAGCAAAAACCCTGCTGCCTTTTGTATTTGAAGTTTCGATGTTAGGAAACCAGTCAGACTGAGTTTTTGTTTGGCCAAACTAAATAAAAGAATACACTTGAAAGTGCAAAATGAAACAATATACCAAGATTTCATTCAGCATTTGATCCTTACGTCTCATCCGGTACTACAAAGTCAGTGTATCCCGATGGAAGTTCATAGGAGAAATAGCAAGAACAAACAAAAACAGTTTCCATCCAGGGTTTGTGAGTTAGAGAAAACTTTTGCTTTAGATTCTTTTTTGTAAACTAAGTCTTAGAGAAATCACTTTCTGGGCAAGTTCAAGGAAGAATCACTCTTCGTCTTTTCGACTTTAAGTGACTAGGACAATTCTTTCATGTAAAATTTTTAATCAAGGTCAGTACTTACAGAAAATTTTTCATCAACGTCCTCAATGCCTTCCCTAACCTTAGGTTATATCAGAGATCCTATAAAGGACAAATATGCCCATTTCTTCCCTGAAGTGGACAAAGTTGGTGCCGTTACTATTCAGACTTTTTGCCTTGCTTTTCCAACTGTGTGAACCCAGCTTATACTTTTTCTGTAAATGATCTAAGATGTGAGTATTTATTACAGTGACAATCAGTCATGAACGTGCATAACTGAATTACTCATATGGTGGTTTTCAATAATCTATTATTAAAATTCATTAGGGAATGCAATTAAATCTCTTCTGTGTAAAAATTATGTTTTAGTGTGAAACACTGTAGCCAAACTCTGTTTCTTTAGTGTAATTAATAAGATTTGCCAATATTGCCTATTATCATGTCAAAGTTAATGCAAAAGAGAGAACATTAGCACAGTAGCATGACTTAGGAATAGAAACATATTTCTATAAGAGGGCCAGAAGAGCTTGGAGTGAGAGAAGAGACAGTGGGCTCTTTCCTTAACGAGCAGATCCATTTAGAGAAACCACGTGGGTTAACATCCTCTATCACCACTTCTATCTACTGGGCCCTACTCTGTAGTTTAATAACACTTTTTGGACCATGGAGGTCGTTGAGTTTCTTCCGGGAAGTCCTCCTAAATGTGATGTTATTCAGTGGCATATAAAATTCTTGTTTAGATCTATTTTAAAACTCTCTTAGAAACACCAACAAAAGGCTTTCAATTAACCCAGCTAGTTCAATAAATAGTGGGGGAAAATTCTTTGTACTAAAGTTATTTCTATATAATAAATCGATCCTGGATCCTAATCCATTGACATTTTCAGAGCCAAAAACTTAATTTCTTTCAAGCAAAACAAAAAGAAAATGTCTTTGCAATTTTTAGAAAGGAATATATTCACTAAAATGCCTACGACAGTTTGTAAAATTTACACAAAGTTTTTATTGAAAAATAATTGTAAGCCACCCACAGCACCTTATAAAAAAATTCTAATTTTTCATCCTTTTTAATGCTGACACTGTTAGCTTTCTTGTCTGCAATAAAGAAATTGAAACACAATAGTTTTTGCTCAAAGTTTGACAATACAGAATCTTATTATATTACTATAAGTTCTTATTCTCTGAAAATAATCTAGAATTTCTATTAAGTAACTAAAAACATTTTTATTCCCCTCTTATTCAGTTTTATAATTTTAAGTACCATCCAAAACTAGCTTACCTCAATCCCTATCTTTCTGTAAATGAATACCATTTTAATATTTGCAGATCATTATGTCAAAAAGCCACAATTTTCTAATAGAATACACAAGGACCTCAGTCAAAGAATATACCATATTGGTGGTGGAGGGGGATGATGGGAGAGGATGAAGACAGGTTGATTAATGGATACAAATAAACGGTTATATAGTAGAAATAAGACCTAGCGTTTCATAAACCAGTAGGGTGACTACTGATGATTTATTGTACATTTGAAAACAGAAGAGAATAATTTGAATGCTCCTAGCATAAAGAAAAAATAAATATTTAATATGATGGCTATCCTAATTAACCTGATTTGATCTTTACATATTATGTGAATGTATCAAAATATTACATGTACCCAGAAAATATGTACATCTATTATGAATCAATTAAAACAAAGAAAAAGAAAATGCCACACTAGCCTTTTCAAATATTGCAACAAAATCATAGCTTTATATCTTATGAACGCCTAGACTGGGAGCAAAATTAAAAACATATATATAAATCTAAATGTCTTGATCACTAAACAATGTGAATTAACTGATTATCCTAATACATAAATATATTCATAGGTAAACCAAAAAATCTGATGTACTCTTGTAAACCATGGATTTTTTGAGCGTACTTACAGTATATTAAAATCTATAGTAGTTTATAATTTGTTAAATTTGTTTAATTGACAAAGATTGTCTATATTCAAGGCACACAAAGTGATAATTTGGTACACATATTTGCTTTTGTTCCTGTGTTTTAGATGTCACACCCAAAAAGTCACTGCCACCACCAATGTCAAAGAGCTTTTTCTCTATGTTTTCTTTTAGGAGACTTAGAGTTTTCACTCTTACTTTTAAGTCTAACACATTTCTAGTTAATTTTTGTATGTTGTGTAAGACAAAGGTCCAATTTCACAATTTTGCATGTGGATATCCAGTTTTGCAAACACTACTTATTGAAGAGACTATCCTTTCTCCATTGTGCATTCTTGGCACACTTGTGAAAAATTAGTTGATCATGTACGTTTGGGTTTATTTATGGGTTTTCTCCTTTGTTCCATTAGTCTTTTATTTTCCTGTTTTTATGCCAGTAACATACTGTGTTGATTACTATAACTTTGTAATATAGTTTAAAATCAGGAAGCTTGATGCCTTCTTCTTTGTTCTTCTTTCTCAATATTGCTTTGGCTATTTGGGGTCTTTTGTTGTTTCTGTATTAATTTTAGGATTTCTTTTCCTGTGAAATATTCCATTGAAATTTTAATAAGGATTGCATTGAATCTGTAGATTGCTTTAGGTAGTTACAGACATTTTAACAGTATTAATTTTTCAAATCCATGCACATGAGATATTGTTCCATTTATTTCTGTCTTCTATTTCTTTCATCAATGTTTTGTAGTTTTCAGTGTACAGATCTTTCATCTTCTTGGGTAAATTTATTCCTAAGTATTTTATTGCTTTTGTATTATTGTAAATGTGCTTGTCTTCTTAAATTTTTTTCAGATAGTTCATTGTTAGTATATAGGAATGCTGATGATTTTTGCATGTTCATTTTTATCCTGCTACTTTACTGAATTTGTTTATTAGTTATAAAAGATTTTTGGTGAAGTCTTTAGGGTTTTCTATATATAAGATAATGTCATTTGCAAACAGAGATAATTATGCTTCTTATTTTCCAATTTGGATGTAGCTATGGTTTGAATATTTGTGTTCTCCCCAAATTTATATGTTAAAATTTAATGGTTATGGTGATGATATTAGAATGGGCCTTTGGGAGGTGATTAGGGCTCCACCCTCATAGATGGGATTAGTGTTCTTATAAAAGAGGTCTGAGTGAGCTTATTCACTCCACCACCATGTGAGGGCACATAGAAGGTGCCATCTATAAGGAAGAGACCTTTACCAGATGCTGGTATCTGCTGGGACCTTGATCTTGGACTGCCCAGCCTGCAGAAACTTGAGCAATAAATTTCTATTGTTTGTAAATTATTCAGTCTAAGATACTTGATTATATATAGTAGCCCAAACTGACTAAGACAGATGGCTTTGATTTCTTTTTCTTGCCTAATTTCTCTAGCTAGTTGGATAGGATTGGTGAGAATGTGAACTGTTATCTTGTTCTTGATCTTAGAAGAAAAGCATTCAGCTTTTTGCTGTTGAGTGTGATGTTAGTCCTGGCCCCATACCACGACTAAGAGAGTTCAGAATTGAGTCACTTGTCTACTTCAGGGTCCACAGCCAAGAAGGAGCTCTGCAGACCTGCCTCTGGAGGATGGATGGGCATATCTGTCTCTGGGTCTCTGAGCAGAAGATTGCTCTCAGACCACAGATGAATGGGGCTAGAGCTGAGCTACGGGGCCATTTCAAGATCTGCAGTGGAACCAAGTTTGGCTGGATTGCCTGCAGAGTTACAGACAGGTGAATCTCCTTCTGGGTCCCTGGGTGGGCAGGACTGTTCTCAAACCATAGATGAGTGGAGCTGGAGCTGAGTTACAGTGCTGTTTCAGGATCTTTTTGAGACTGAGGTCAGCAATTCTGGCCTGGGACATTAGACAGGCATGTTGAAACTATTGATCACTCATCAAAATATGTAATATACAGAAATTAAATTGTCCAAAACAAAATCCAGAAAGATGACCAGAAAGCTCTATTTTTATGATAAAGTCAGAAAAATACTTGATATATTTTTAATTCATCACTTCTTTGAACTAAATTATTTAAATTTCTCTTATTTGGCAGAATAGATGGAAATGGTTCATATAGCAATCCCCAATGTGCTTAAGTTTGATTTCTGAGCACATTTATGTATTTTCTTTTTGCTTGTTCTTATTTCTCTTCTTAACAGAGTGGAAAGCTTTGCTTTTCCCTACAGACAATTCACAGACAACTGCCTAGCTTGTGGCCCACTTTAGTCCTTACCCATCTGAATTTAAAATGCTATCACAAGATTCCTTCTAACTGACCAAAACCTAACAGGCTATTTTCTCTCTGCATTTTTTACTTGCCACTTATTTTCTACTTTGATGCTTGCAATATCAATTCAAAATTTCTCTTCTCTCTCTGCCTAATATAAAAGGTTCATCTGCCAACAAAACTGGTAACACTGTTTTAATCCTAATTTTTAAGATAAAGGAATCACTAAGATTTGATTTATCTTTTTAATTTGAAAGGAAAATAACTATGTGCTATCTTACCACCTAGAATCATTTTTGATAGTCTGTATCACACTGAGAATGTTGCTACCAAGGAATGGATTATTTAAGTCATATTTACATCAATGTGAAAAAAGAAAATATTTACCAGAGACAAGAGTTTTTGGAAGATACCAATCTAAATTTATTTGCACGTGAATTGAAAGTTTTGTAATCACGGTGCCAAGATCAGAATGTAATTGAGAAGATTCCATAAAAATCAATGTTTCCATTTTAAGCCAATCTACTTTCATGGTTTATTGGCAAAATAATTACACTTATATTACATGTATAACAAGATATAGTTAAATAATCTTGAATTTTAAAATAAAGCAATAGTAATTCAAAACAGTTTGACTTTATTTTGGTATATTTCCAATAAAATACTAAAAATAGAAATTAATGAGTGAAGGAAAGTGAAAATATCATATCCAAAAAAGAAAAATATATTCAGAGGTGCCAATTTCTTAAAAGCCCTATAATTAAACATCATATCCAAAGAAAATATTCAGAGGTCCCAATTTCTTAAAAACCTTATCATTATCAGTAAGTACTTTTTAAAACAAATTTTCATCCTTCATGATTGAACTTAAACCCATTTTTTCTTATTTTTCAACTGAATTGCTTTAGTAGTATGATTAGATTGTGCTTTTTTTCTCCCAGATCATAACATTTGATTATAGTCTAATCCACGTAGCAGATCACATTTGGCCTTTTCTCTCTCTTTTAACCTTGCCATGGCCATTTGGCCATTTCTAGTTACGTTTTGCTCTTGGGAAGATTTAGGAAGGTGTGGTGAATGATCCCCTCATTTCATCTGTTCGTGCTTTTATTTTCTATTTCATTGAATATAAGGACAATGTAATTGTTTAGGGTCACAGTTAACTGTTACTAATTTTTTCTTCTATAATATAGATCATGCTCTATTTTCTCTTTTTATTATTAACTTTTTGGTAAAAGTAATCTACACAGACTGACTTCAATCCTTCACCAGTTTAACTCCAAACTCTTCATATCTACCATCTACCTTTACTACTGTACTTAAATTGTTTTTATAATGTCTAGGTAATAAAATATAATTTTCTAGATTTCCTAGATTTCTCTAAATAATTTAGTCATCGCTAAGCAAATTCTTGAAGCCCTTTCTACCTCAATTGTGTTTTAATTTCTCAAATGTCTTGTATCTCTTTGTTGTTACATTTTTACACAACAAAAATTGACATTTTGCAAAGTCTAGTTCTCAATACTATTCCTTTTTTCATTATACCATCCCATGGGTTAATCCAACTAATCTTACAGCTTGAAGTACTATCTTAATGTAGATAATACAAATGTTTTCATAAGATAGCCTGCCTACCATACCAGTTACTATATTTGATAACAATTTATCATCTTAATTTTTTTTTTTGAGACAGAATCTCACTCTGTTGCCCCGTCTAGAGTGCCGTGGCATCAGCCTAGCTCAGCACAACCTCAAACTCCTGGGCTCAAGCGATTCTCCTGCCTCATCTTCCTGAGTAGCTGGGACTACAGGCATGTGCCACCAAGCCCCGCTACTTTTTTCTAGTTTGGGTAGAGACCAGGTCTTGCACTTGCTCAGGCTCCCTTCGAACTCCTGACCTAAGCTCTGTCTCACATGAAACCAGTCCCTGGTGCCAAAAAGGTTGGGGAGAGATGTTAGAATTCATCTTGACCAAAAAAAAAAAAAAAAAAATCATGATGGAAATAGAAAGGAGTCTAGACATCTCAGAGGGGTAGCTGGCAATAATTCTACTTCTGTGATATGATGTATTCCTTAGAAACAAAGCTCTCCTGCATAAAATTTATTTATCAGGATTTACATATATGCCCTGGTTTGTTCTAGGATAGTCCCTATCTTCACTATTGTCCTTGCATATTTATTATTACTCTTTCTTTTAACTCTCATAAGTGTATCAGTTTTGGTAATGAATTATTTGGCCATCTTAACTAGAATACACAAGGCTGGATAGTATATCTAATATTTATTTCTATGGTGGCCAATCTGTGACGTTATAAATTCATGCACTCATCACATTTCCAGCAAAATGATTTAAGCTGAACTCAACATAACTGATCCACTAAATATGAACATAGAACAAGCATCACTGTGTTTCTCCTCCCCCTGTAGCTACCAGTGTCTCGCACATCATTGGTTCTTCCTCAACATTTACTTAATTGGATCCATGTTCTAGAAATCTGATATTAGAGACAGGCTCTCCATTAAGTCACACATCTGATACTTTTTGGGTGATTTCATTTTCTACGGAATTGAAGGGCGTTTTGTAGAAAAATAATTCAAGTGCCTAAATGAAAGCAGATATGCCACAGTTTATTTTTGGAAAAAAATGCTCCAAGTGGTCATGATTTTTTCAAAGTTACATATAACACCTTCCAAACTAACCCCCTCCCAAGAACATCTCATTTCGAATATAACATTCAGAATTTACACAAATACATGCCAGAAATTTTTATTATTTAATTATTTGTATACTGAAGATTTGAATCACTGAATTGAAATTGCCAAGCTAAGATAGGATTAAAGCATAGAAGTATAGTTGGTGAAACTATAGTACCTTTTACCTTCCTTTCAGTAATTTTCAATGTATCAAAACGTTAAAATTTAAAAAAAGAGATTCATTCTTTTCATTTTCAACTTTTTATCACCCACCTATTTCTTCAGAAATAAAAAAGGGCAGTGGTTCTTTCCCTTATACCCACCCACCATCATTTTTTAAGATCTCATTTCAAAAAAAAGAAAAAACCATGTCTTTATTGAGTGTACAAAATTAAAGTTACCCTGCTACTAAAGTCATTAACCTCTCCAAGAGGATCCTCTTAAGCTAACATTCAGAATGCCCACTAGGCTCACATGCTATGAAGGGGACAAATGAAGATAAGAACAGAGAAATGATAGAAGCAGAAGAGAAAATTTGGCATCTGGCTTCTAATCTGCAGCACTGGGGTTTCCTAAAAAGTAAACACACCATCATTCATGTCAATGAATCCACATTACACTAATCCCCAGCCAAAGGATGAGCAATCAGACGAGGGGAACAGGAGTATGCAGAGCATAACATGAGATGCATCTGCGAGAGGGCTGGGCAGAGGGCTTGCTTAAAAATGTCTCCCAAATGGATAGCCCGGATTGCACTAGCCAACTTCAAACTGAAGTCTGGTTACTGTAAATGTACCCGTGTTTGAAATGAATTATTACTATATGGTAAAATATGATTCCCAATGTTGGTCCAGCAGTTAGCATAGGATTCAAAAACTGAAGGATTGCAGCAGAGGGATAAGGCTGGATGGATGCGGGGCAGAGTCAGAATCCTGATTTTAAAAGAATTTCTTGGCATTTTTCTTTAATTGTATTTGCTCACATGCTTTTCTTTTTTTTTTTCCCCCTACTGGTTATGCAGAGCATTGGCATGTGATGAATGAATGTCTGCTAGAAAAATAATTATCTCAGGTTTTTTTTTTTTTTGGTTTTTTTTAATCTTACACTGTCTTTATTTTCCCTTCATTTTTGAAGGATGGTTTTGCTGGATGTAGAATTTTGATGAACATATTTTTTCTTTTAGTGCTTTATTACGTCTTAGCCATAGCCTTCTTGACTTCATATGTCTAATGAGAAATAATCTTAACATTGTTTGCATGTATGTTGAGTTGGTTTTCAGTTGTAGCTTAAGTGATAATTTCTTTGCTTTTGACTTTCATTACTTTAAGATGGGCAGGGGCTGTGCCCATACTCCTCAAACCCATAAGGCTCCCAGCATCCGCCAGCGGAGCATGTGTGGGTGGAGAGATGCAGTCAAAGGTGCAACCCGTTCTCCACCTCCCGTCCCCTTCCCATTTTGCCAGATTTTCTAGGGTCTCCCTCACAGGAGCAAAGTTTAGCAGTCAGCCAGTGACCTGTGGAGAAGCTGTCCCACTGCTTTTATGGTTCTTTTATATTTAGGAACTCCCAGTAAATATCTGGCCAGCTGCCTGGACCAACCAGAATGCAACCTGGGGACAGCAAAGCTGCAAGTTTCCATCCTCCACTCAGAGTTGATTTGACCCCTCTGGCAGCAGAGGCTCCTGCCATCAAGGTAAAGTTATAATTCCTCCAAATCGAGCCGGGTGTGTGCTGAGGGCAGGCACAGAACGGGAGCAGCCTAAGTGAGCAGGGCCGCTATTTCCTACAATTCTTATTTGAAGCTCTTGCAATTTTTAAAACCAACAAAATTTCCTAATTTGTTGTTTGCCTTTAGTCACTCTTCACTGCACTTAAATAACTGTTTTGTTTATAATTTTATCCATTTTTATCCTTTTTTTCTGCACAGAGGCATCATCTACCCTGTCTGTAACCACTATTGAAGTCCTATCATTATTAAATTCTTAAACGGTGTTCAGTGAAACTGATGATACAAACAAAATGTGTTTGAAGTGACATTTTATGGATTCTCTAAAATCATAACTCTTAAAAACCTGCTCAGTTTGCTTCAGATCTTCGGCATTACTACGGCTCATGACATGGTAGAAATATCAGATTTTGTCTGCTGACCACACAAAAAAATATCTTTGACTTATAGTATTTCACAGACATGAATCCGTGATGTGCTCTTATCTACATCACTGCTATTCTTGAAGAATGAACGATAGACTCGGACATCAAAATGTCACGGTGACCTCCTCTTTGCTCTTACATGTATTTCATGATCTTTCCCTAATTGGCAAACTACACAGTCGGGGAAAATTACCCCCCAAAATGTATGATAGATAAATAGAATAGAGATTAGAATAGAGTAGACAGACTATATATTTTCTGTCCAATATAATCTCAGCTTCCCTAAGTAACTCTATTAGCAATTTGGAGATCTATGGTACTTTGGGGAAAATGGCACAATTTAGCTGAACAGGGGAAGGAAAATTTCTTTGACATTTTCTAAGGGTTATCTCCTATTATATTAAGAAAGTGTAGCAGCATTTTATTGGAGCCAGCAAAAGAGATAAAATTTTGCTTGAAATCCCAATCTCTGGTCCAGAAAAGGTCTTTATTATTTAGCCTTCAGGAAAATGCAAGTGACAGATTGCAGCTGTGGGTAGATACTGCCTCCTTTTATGCTCTCCCGACTTTTCTTATTCCCAATAGGATACAGAACTGATTAAACACTGACTCCAGAACGTGAATCCAAGAAGTTTCATAACCATGTGAGTGCCTTTAGCATGCACAAATGTTGCCATGGTGATCAGAACTTGACATTATAATCTGCATTAGCTTCTTTAAAAATGGTTAAATAGGTGTAGTGTCAGAAAGCTGATAATTCCAGCTGTATGCCGAAATCTCATTCACCCTGATTTTTTAGATCTTCTTAAATTCAGTTTGCTGTTTCTGTTTATGACTACAGTATACATCAGAGAAGCTGTCTATGTGTCAATCTCATTAAATTGTCTGTGTTAACAGGTCAGCAAATAATCTTCTTATGGGTGGCACCATTCAACCCAGGACATTTTAAATAGAAATCCTTGGCATCGAAATGCCTGTAGTTTAACTACAAAACCAGTAGCAATTCAGGCAAAAGTTGTGGGGCTCCTTAAATTAAGACTTATCGTGCTGGAGAATCTTTCCTTCTCTTTTAATTTTTCCTCTTCAAGTTCAAATCAACAGCCAAATCATACTCTATTTCCTACCCATTTCTGGAGGTGTCAGTTGCAGAGCTTTAGCACCACAATGCCTTTGAGATTAATTTTGAGAAGTGCTTCCAGGCACACCGTCCCATGGCCCCTGGGTCAGTCAGTTGAGCAACTGAGGGATACACAAGGGTACTGTCCTCGACACTTAGATGACCATGGGTATCCTCTAAAAGCCATCGTAGGGCATTTCAGAATAGGAATCTTTGCCTTCTATCCCAAATCAACATTATGATTCTTCTTCTTTATAGCTTTTCTGGTACTAAATTCCTTCTGTATTCAGAGAAGAAAGTTTTAACACAATATTTTTTTGTGAAGATGCTTGGGTTGAGGATTTTAGTTTCCTTGCACAGGTGTGGGAGGCTTTGGTTTTTAAAAGAAAAGGCATATTTAAAAGCCATTTCTAATTGGTTGCCTATGACTGTCCACTGTCCTATTTCTGTATCCAGCTCTCTGTTCTCACAGGATAACTGTGTCAGATTATTTTTCTTCACATGATTACCCTTCATTTTTTATTTCCTGCCTAGATTTGTAAGTTCTAAATCCTACTGCTTACTTTCTTCCTTTAAGAAAAAATATATCAAGAAGTATTAAAAACTTCTTCTCTATTTTCTGCTGTTTTCTATGCTTGCCCGTTTCTGAAGGAAAGGACTGGAGGCCACATTGTAAATGAATGCCCAGCTACAGAGCACAGCGTTCCAGGCTACAGTGTTTAAAGGTTTTAACATATTTTCAATGACATCTTACTCAGATTTGCCTATTTAGCTCATAATTTGTATTACACATCTTCAATAAATTAACTGAAATTTGGCTACAAATGATTAAAGCTCAGAGGATTAATTTGGTTGCTCTATCAATATATTGGTATGCTTGAATCTTCAACAGTGACTGCTTGAAATTGTTTATATGACAATGACAAAGACAGGAGGGAGTTGTGAGAATAGGAATAGTGATTAATTCTGTGTCCGATTATTATATCACCATCAAATTGCTTTGCAGTAGCTTTGGGATTCTAAGTCCATAAAAGCTATGTATGTTTTAGAATATATTTAACCTCTATATATTGCATATACACTGTGTCTAATTGTGAGATATGCACCATAAGAGATCAAAAATTTCCTGATAAAGTGGATGTTATGGGATGCATTCTTCCCCACCCCCAAGTTAATATGTCGAAGTCTTAACCGTCAGTACTTCAATTTAACTGTATTTGAAGATAGAGTCTTTAAAGATGTAATTAAGTCAACATGAGGTCACCCTAATTCTGTATGACTGGTGTCTTCATTGCAAAAGGAAATTTGGACACAGACAACAGGAAGAAGATGATGTCAAGACACAGGGAGAAGATGGTTACCTACAAGCCAAGGGTAGAGGCTTGGGACAGACACTTTCCTGATGGCTCCTAGATGAAATCTACCCTCCCAACCCCTTGATCCCAGATTTCTGACTTTCAGAACTCGGAGAAAATATATTGTTGTTGTTTAAGCCACCCAGTCTATGACACTTTATTATAGGAGCCCTAGCAAACTATTATAGTGGGTTAATATACATCATTAGAATTAGGGAAGATTGATACATCTGCCTAGCAAAGGACATTTTTTACACTTTTTGCATAACAATATCAGGGAAGTATTGACTGGCATGCAGCCCTGCTATTCACAACCCCTCCTGTGTGGGGGTTTCTGTCCCTAAAATTTGTGCTCAGGATCTGCTGCTCTCAGGTTCACCCCTTTCCAACAGAAACCCTATGTCATACATAAGAGAGTAATTTTAGCAGGAACTCAGGTTCACAAGTTGAATTATGAACTGAATTTGACCTTCCCCGTATGCATTCTAACTCTGCTTGTACCTACAGTGAGTAGTTCTTATGGGTCAACTAGTATAGTGATCACTGTAATGGTAATTATTAATCATAAGGGAGCAATTCACAAGGATGATGGTGTAATAATTACAACTTGTATACATAAAACATACTGGTGGCATTGGGCTGATAATTAACCTACTTTAATGATTCCATTATCAAGGAGAGTAAAAGAAAGGGAATGAGTAGGTTATCTATACCAAGAGTGTCTGCAGATGGTTTACATCTGTTTGCATCAGTGCAGGATGAAACAGGCTGATGATTTGGTGGATTGGTTAACAACTGACCATAAGGTCTTTGCCTTAACGAGACCAAAGGCACTCTTGCTGATTTGATAAGGTTTCCTCATACCTAGGTCTTCCACAAGTGGCAACTAGAGGGACCCCTATTTCTGCTAGAACAAAGACAACTGGACCACTGACAATGGATAGCCAATGAGCTACGCCAACTTGGTTCATTTCATTTGCAAATTAAACATCTTTATTTCAAGCTCAAACATGTCTCGACCTTGCTTGACAACAACTGATCAAGAAAATATACGGCAAAAGGAAAGATCTGGTCAAGAGTCCCTAGACTTCAACAAGAGGATCCTAAGAAGAAATTACTTGGAGATACTTCAGGCACGCGCACAGTGAAGTTAAAATGTCCCTCTGTTTGGCGAAGAACAGAGAGAGAAACAGGTATTTTGTAACTACAGGCTGTCGCTACAGAGCAGGGTGTGTGTGTGTGTGTGTGTGTGTGTGTGTGTGTGTACCTGCACGCACATGCCAACACGTGAGGAGGACTGGATATTTATTACCTTGAACATCAGACTTCCTGACCAGGAGTATGTGGACCTAAGATTTCCTTTCTAGGTTCTCTCAGTTATAAAACTATTCTCCGTTATTTTTCATAACCCTCTACTTTTTCTCTTCAATTGTCCATTTGCTTTGACCCTCCAGATTTTCCTTCTCTGGCTCTTATTTTTTGTTCGATACATACACAATTCCCTCATAGCCTGATGCACTTCTGGTAACTCACCTTCTCGATTTATCACCCCCTTCCCCCACAGCGGCTGTGAATTAACAGGCCTGTGAGAAGCCTCGTCAAATATAATGTCCCTGACGTTCCATCCAACTCCCAAGCCTTCAAAAGTTTTATCTTTTAAAACAGACATCAAAATATGACCTTTCTGTTGTTATTTATATTAGAGAGATAAAAATCACATATAAATACATTTATATAATTCATAAAATATATTTCATATTGGTATACATGTCAAACTTGTATATTTTTATAATTTCTGTACTGAGAAATTATTAAGAAAAATAGGAATTATCAACGAAAGGAATTCAGGTATAACTTGGACTTAGCAGTACTACACTCTCTGAAAGTTTGCCTCAGCCTGGCAATGAAAGAGGCAAATGACAATGGCCCCAGAGGGCGCATCAGTACTTCCGCGGGCATCGCACTTGTAAGAATAGTACGCAGAGCTTATCACTGACCCACTGTCAAGCTAATCCACACAGACCAACTGGAATCAATACTGCTCTCTGCATTACCATCGTAAGTGCGTCATTATCCAGTATCCTGCCAAAATGAAGAAATTAAAAATGGAAGAGGGGCAGTAATAGCCTAGGTTAAAAATTAACAATAAATAAATGAATAATATTTTGATAGGGCAAGAATTACAAACATGGCTTCCAGAGAAAGAGGATAGAAAAAATATCACTCTCCCACCTTTTAATTTTCCCTCTCAGTAGTCTGACTTTAACCAGATCAATAGCTGCCACTAGTCTACAGAGGACTCAAGTAAAGTTGTTTTTAAAACCATTGCTAATCACAAAGAAATTGCTCATAACCGTATGTGATATTTTTAAGGTCGTGCCTATGAGTTGTGCAAATCACTTATGCTCACATGCAACGGGTTATCGTTCGGTTCCAAAGCATACCTAATTGCAAGCAAGAGAGCCTGAGAAACGTAATCTCATCTGTTCCCAGGAAAAAGAAGAAACGGATTTGGTAAATAGCTAGTAGTTTTTGCTACAATTCCTTCTCCTTGACACCAATTATCCATTTGCATTTTTCTTTCTATTCTTAGAACACACTCATTCTCCTCATGAAGGGAGAGAGACCAGAGTACCATCCGGCTACTTAACCCAGCTCCAAGTCCAAGATCTTCAGGTAACGTGCGATCTTCTTCCTTAGGTCCCAATGTGTTCCTTGCGGTGTAACAACATGTAGACTAAAATGACAAACTTGCCGCATCTCCAGCTAATACAAACAACCCAATACACAATGACGGAGCAGAGACAAGATATGCCTTATGAAAATTGCTACTCAAAAAAAGAAAATGGTAACCAAAGCAATCACTGATCCATGGCAATGATGGACAGCGACTGGGAGGATTCTGCCCTGCTCTTTGCTTAGACCTGGATTTGGTTATCTGGGAGGAACCACATTATCCACTGTACTGAGTAGCACTTGGCTCTGCCCACCGGGAGGGCATCGGGGCGCTTGCCTTCTTTAGGGGTTAGGAGTCTGCACAGCCTTTTCCGGCTGCTTCCTGTTAGGGCAAGTTGGAAGTATGGGCTAAAGATTGGGTCACAGTCACAAGTTATTTTTAGCTAGGCTCATGGTTTCCTTGGCAATACAGTTCCCTCCAAAACCTTGGAGAATACAGAAATATGAATCCCTCAGAAACCATATCTATTTTCTTTCAGTCAGTTCAGTGGTCAGAAACCACATGCAAGAATGTTCTCGAGATACAGTTCTCCAGCATTCCTTGCCGCCATGTCTTTCCCTCCGAACTTTGCCCCTTCCTCGCCCTGCAAAGAAAGCTCACTCGATTTCTACCAGTCTGAGGCCAGCTGAAATAACAGGTTTTGATTAAAAAGGGCAATTCCCTTAATCTTATATGGCCCCACAACTGAGTCACATTTTTTTTTACCTGAGAAGTCTCGATGATTCTTACACCCTCGATGCCTCTTCCATCTTATTAACTATTATTTGAACTTCAGAAACTATCAGTTTTTACAGTCGTGTAAAATCACTATCATTTATGCTTGAAAACTACCCTATCTTTTTGCAACGCATTCATATTATGAAAGGCAAACACCATAGCCTACTATTCTTGCTCTTTCCAACAACTTTCTTAAGAGCTGTAGGCTTAGTAGGCACTTGATCTACTTTCCAAGTGATCACAGGTGACAGTTTTATCAAATGTTTTTGCTGTGATAAACAGGGAACTCCAGCTTTATGGCTTTCTATATTTTCTACCCACAACCAGCCTGCTAAGCCAATGCCACAAATTTCAGTGCTCTCTTACAGCAGCCTACAAGTTCTTACATAAATTTTTTTTAATAGTTAAGTTAACCTAGCTGTTGTAATAAACCACCACCAAATTAGCAGCTGAACAGACTGCGAGAGTATTTTGTCCATTATATAGCAGGTGCATGTGTACGTTCCCATTGCCGTCCTCCATGGGATGATCAGGAACTCGGGCTATTTCCATGTCATGGCTCTGCCATCTCCTACACCTTACAGTGCTCAGATCAAGCTGGCAGACAGGGAAGGAGCAGGAGAACTACTTATAAGAGGACAAACGATGACCTTTATAACTTTTTAATTTTCGATAACACTGTAAATCATGATTGTTACAGTAGGTTCTTTTTATTAGATTTTTGAACTGTAGTTCATGCTATTTGTTACTGTTGTTATTTGTTTTCTTTTTGAGAAACAAGAAGTCCAATACCACCAGCCTCTAAGATTTGCCTCCTAAAGACTTAAATTAGCACAACAAAACCCACAGTTCTTGTAGGTCTTAAAAGAAATAGATCTGCCCAATCTGGACTTTTCAATGTGCTTCTCATTCCCTTGTGTCTTCCTTCAGCATCAGACCATGCCAGCCCCTATTTCAAGTTTTGTTTTTTGTTTTTTAAATTTACTTGTACTATAGCTTGGCAACGCACCTATGTACTTAATGCCCAGCTTCTCCTGTCTGACACTCTTCTTTCTTCTTATACTACATAAAATTTCGTGACTCACTTCTACCTTCCCTGTCTTCTCACCCTTCATTTATGTCAGGAATATCTACCTGTTCAAGGTGAGTCCATCTCATTTTGAAACCTAAGAGATGATAGTCCTTCTGCAAACCACTCACTTCCGATCAATAGTCCTCTTATTAGAATCCCTGTCCTCTTCCATTTGGCAACTTACTTCTGAGTTTATCTGATTAGGCGAGAAAGTAAGTATCGATTTGTATCATCCCAGCTATACTAGAGTACAAGCTTTTATAATGTATATAAATGGAACTTAAAGGAGTTGGTAATCAGATGTCTAAAGAATACTATTAAGGAATAAAGAAATATAAATATCTAAATGTGCTTTTGTGCCTTCAAACCATGTCACACTGTAGACCCCGCGGTACTCTAATGGTGATGGAGAGGTGGCGGAACTGTCTTAGTGAGGCACTGAGTACTCATGAGAAAACCAACTCCCCTTGCGATGACCTGGACGAGCATTCTCCGTGTCCCCCAGTGCCTGCCATCTGCACTGGTGAGTTGCAGAACAATAAATCTTCAGAAATACCAACCGAATCAGATCCAGTCCCAAAGTGTCAGCTTTGAACAGATATGGAATGTGAGCACACAGA
Organism: Lepilemur ruficaudatus; assembly: GCA_963574885.1. Classification (NCBI taxonomy): domain Eukaryota; kingdom Metazoa; phylum Chordata; class Mammalia; order Primates; family Lepilemuridae; genus Lepilemur; species Lepilemur ruficaudatus. The sequence continues at coordinate 39,978 of CAUYRT010087224.1, read as the reverse complement.
GACGTCGGAGGACGTGCAGCCCACCTGCTTCACTGTACAGACATGACCTAGACACCTGCTACCAAAGTCTGGCCCGCGTTCAAGCAGAAACTGTTACAAATACAGAACACAGGCCGCTCCCTACCTACTGAACAGGAAGCTGCAATTTCACACGATGGAGAAGGGTTTAGATGCATAATAAAGTTTGAGAAGCACAGGCCTGGTTTCAATGAAGTTCTATCAGAAACGGTTCGTGGTTTAAACCCTCTCAAGTTTTAACATCTTCACATCTACCGCACACTGTGTACGAATATAAAAGAAGTCATATAAAAAAACCTGTTTTGCCTTTCTCAGAACAAAATATTCTACACACTGAAAGTATTATAGAATCGGAAGTTTTAAGCGTCAAAACATCTAATCAACTGCTGACATGACATTTTTCCACAAGCATTTAATGTCCTATGATTTTTAAATGTATGCTTTATTCTGTATTCATCCGAGTAAATATTAGACCCATTTTCCCATCTCAATAACACACGCAATGGCGTGTGAATGCCTGCGACCGCGCAGCGTTCAGTATAGCAGAGGAGGAAACCGCATGTCCTCAGCGTGTAGTAGCACGTTCTTTGTAAACACATATCTTGTGGGCAAGAATTAAATTGAAATTATTTTTTGAGTTGTTTTAGGCGGCGTTTTACTGAAGCATCATTTTTCTTGTTCTCCTTAAAGCAAGCCAGTTTCTAGTGTTGTTTAAATTAAAAGCGAAATCTCCCATCTTTCTCTTTCCAACAGCCCTTGAACAATAACAGGTGAACCTTCCTTTTTACTCAGCTACCCCAGGGGCTTAACAATATGTTAACTTTCCTTGTAGAACCCTTGTCTTTCACGTGTGTTTTAAACAATACAAAATTCACAAGTCTTATGATGCAACTTAACTTTTGCACTCAATTATTCATTTCAAATGTAGCTTTTCTTTTATAATAGCTAAACACTTGAAAATTGCTCACAATTACCTCCTTTACGATCTCAAACTCCAAAGAATTGCTTTTTGTCTCCCAAATGTATTTTAAAATTGACTATGTCTTGATGTGCTGAGTGAGTCAGAGTATTGAACTATGATTGACTACACTTGTACATAAAAACATGATTTTTGTAATTAGAAATGTAATTCCGCTTTTCTCCTGTCATTATCCAATTTCAATACGTTTTTATCACTTCATAACCTTTGTCCCAGGGGATGTGGCCACGGTTTCAAATTCTGTTTCATTTTTTTTTTTTACTGCTAAAATGTCATTGTTTTTCTCTTGTCTTTCTTTCATGTTAAATTCTAATTATTACTATTTTTTTTTCTTTTTAGAAAAATATGTATCCTAAGGACCCTTGTCCTAAGCCTGGTGACACTGTGCTCCAGCTATATAATTCAGTCTTCCGGAAATCTAGTAGTAATGGCTCTGATACTCTCTTTTTCATGTCCTCTAGCTCTCCTTTGATCATGGCTCTTGAAAAGCTCAGCCCCTCCAAGGATGCCTCTACCTTTGTGGTACAAAGTTACCCTGCATATCTCAGACCGTCTGTGGTTTTTCTATCAAAGTGTAGAGAATGTGAATTGTGTTTCCTTCCAACCTTATTATTTTTTCAAATCACAAAACAGGTAACATATTTTTATCTGCCTAGTTTCAATAAGATTCTACCAGGAAAAGAGCAGGGTTTAAACCCTCTCAAATTTTAGTTCCATGATCAGAATAGTTTATATCCTTAGGAGCACCACTCAGGGTTCTCCCTAATTCCCAAAACATCCTCTTACGTAACTCGAAGGGATGTCAATTTGAGCCTCAAAATATCCTACTGTGGTAGTGAATTATTGTAGCAATTAGTTTCCCTGTCAGGGTCTTAAAAAATAATCTGTTCTGTCAAAGTGAAGGCATATTTTAAGAGAAAGCAATCACATTATACACAGGAGCCCTGGCTTTGAGTAACCCTCAACCACACATAATTATTAATAGATAAATCGCAAAAGCACCCATACTTCCCCTCCGTTCTATTGTTAGCCCCAATTAGGATTGGAAGTTTCCTAATCATTCCATATTTCTAAGTAAAAGGGAAAGAACTGCACACAGCAAATGGACAGATAACAATTTTCCAGCACTAGTTTGAGAATTTGAGGGTCCAGCACTGTGTCTTATTCACTTCTAGACTAGTTTTTAGCAGAGTGGTCAGCACAAAAATGTTTGTTGGATTCAAGTCAACCTTACTTATCTCTTTAACTTAAATGCATAACTCAGATGATCTGACTTTTTTACAGATATTATTAGTTTAGCATTTTGTCCTACAGCTGTTACACACAATTTCCAGCTCTTTTAACATCATAAAACCATTGTGCAAATAAGATAGCAATGGAAAGAGAAATAAATATGTAGTAAGTGTTTTGCTAAACAGTCCTTAACCTGACAAGTAAAGAAGTTTAGCACCAGTGAGATCTTAAAAAATGAAATTACTTGTAAATGACTTTTAAAAATTACATTCAACTGAGCATTTGGCAGTCAGCCAAAATTTTAAAGTCCTTTTTTTCAAACTAAATGATATTATTATTTTACATTAGTTCTATTTAAGAAGTTATTACAATCATATTATCTTACTTTTCAGCCACTTGTCCATATTTTTACTTCAATATATTTTATATTTCACACAAGAAATCTGCTTTGGTATTTGAGCATGTTTGCAAATTTTTAAGCCTCAATGAATTTTCTCAGTGATTTTCAAAACACTCCAGAAGAATAGAAATCTTTCATTTTAGCAGGTTGAATGATACAGCAATAACAGTGTAGATGAGAGAGTTAAAGAAGCAATAAACTGCAAAGCATGAACTCAGACAGTTGGATTTAGAAATCTGAAGGGCTCAGATTTGAAATAATGTAAAATATCCTATTCATATTCCAGTTCAAAGAGAAATGTATAAAATCTGAAATTATTTCATGTTTAATGATTAAAAGATATACAACACAAATACTCATAGAAGGACTCAATTAATGCTAGATTCTTAAGATGGGAAGAAACTGTAGTTCAAAAAGGCTAAGTAATTCGGCCAAAGATACACAGCCAAAGACAGCAGAGGTGAGACGTAACTGTAGACCTGATTTCAAAATGAAGCTCTTCCCCCTGTGTCATGCTATCCCTCAATTAGGACATAAGCAATTGTCATAAATTTTGCCTTTTGAATTCTACATAAAGAACTCTGGACTGAATTCTGGAAGGATGACCTGCAGTGAAGACTTTGCCAAAAATTGTTTGACATCAAACAAGTTATTCAGCATCTTACAAGTTCCTCATATGAAAAATGAGAGCCTGAACTGGGGACTTGGGAGAGCTTTTCCCCTCCAACAGTATATCTGGGGGGTGGGGTATCAATAAATAATGGTGGGAGAAAAGATACTTTATAATACAATTGAAAATAAACTATTTTCAAGAAAAAAATCATAAAAATTTGATTCTATTCACTAATCCATATCTGTCTTTGTCCCTTTGGGCTGCTATAAAAAATACCACAAACTTGGTAACTTATAAACAACAGAAATTTATTTCTCACAGTTCTGGAGCCCAGGAAGTCCAAGATCAAAGTACGAGCAGATCTGGTGCCTGGTGAGGGCACATTTTGTGGTTCACAGATGGTACTTCCTAGCCCTGTCCTCACATGGTAAAAGGAACTGATGAGCTCTTTTGGGCCCCTTTATAAGGGCACTGATCCCATTCATGAGGACGCCACCCTCAGAATCTAATCACATCCCAAAGGCCCCACCTCCTAATACCATCTCCTTGGCAGTTAAGACTTTACCATCTTCCACCATGACTGGAAGTTCCGTGAAGCCCTCACCAGAACAGACGCTGGTGCCATGCTTCTCGAAGAGCCTGCAGAGCCATGAGCCTAATAAACCTCTTCTGTTCATGAATTACCCAGCCTCAGCATTCCTTCGTGGTAACACAAACAATTAAAAAGATTTCCTTAAAAAGCAAGTTTTATTATTTGGTATGATTCATCACTCACAGTCATCAATCACTAAGTAGTTAAATTTTAGACTGTGAAAAGATCAAATGACCAAGTATATGACCAGTTTTCCTTCCTTCCATTGTTAAAAATTCAAGTAACATAAATGCAAAGCTTAATTTCAAGATAGGAAAATCAACATATTTCTAACTTTGAAACATCCCATAGTAAACAGTAAACCATTTAGTAAGAGATCTGTAACCAGATAAAACTGGATGACAGTAGTTATAAACAAGAGGGTTTAAATTTTTCATCCTATAGAATTGTTAAAGTCATAAAATAATATTATTATGAAGTATAAAGGTAAAATATTCATCAAAAACCCCAAGGCACTTCTAATGGACTGCGTATATATAATTTCTCCTAGAAAATCCTGTCTGCTTCTCTCCATATGAAATACTGTTTTACAACAGGAAACATTTTGTTCCCTCCATGAACTCTATGCTTTGCTTCTATTGTATTTTAGTTCATTCATTTATATGTTTAAATTTTAATCACATTCTCAAGAGACCATTTATTTATTTAGTCTTCTTTCTGTAATCAGGGTACTTCATCAGCACATGAATCAAGGCTTTACTAAAGATGTTATGGCCTAAGCAATCTGGCTTCCTATAAGAATACTGTAAAAAATCATTTGCCTATAGTATTTGCCTAGCTTTCAATATTTTAACTCGCCTATGCCAGAATCTTTGTAAAAAATCATTTCACATAACATGTGCCCATATAATATCTGACCGGAGATTATTAAATAACCCATAAACCACTGGCCCAAGACAACCCTATCCATAGGCTGGGCCACCCATTTTGATTTCTTTCCCAGGAATGTGGAATTTGAATACAGGTACTAAGAGACTGAGATGTTAGTTAGCAAAACAAGGAAGAAAAGCAAACAAAATAAGAATAGATAAGTGAAAATAAAGTAACAGAAATTAGAATGAAGGCCGACAACATCCAGTTTCTGGGTGTGACGATAACTGAAAATACAGTTGACCCTTGAACAACACAGGTTTGAACTGGGTGGGTCCACTTATGGGTGGATTATTTTCAACCAAATGGAGCTTTTAAATGCAGTACTCTCAGTATGCAAAACTCACATATATGGAGGGCCAACTTTTCGTGTGAGTGAGTTCTGCAGGGCTGACTGCCGGACTTCAGCACGCACAGATTTTGGTATATGGGGGTGTCCTAGAACCAATCTCCTCAGATACTGAGGGACACTGTACTTTATTAGGTAATAAAAATGTAGGATAATTTAAAAATAACAAAACTTACTCACTAATCAAACCTGGAAGTCAAAGTTTTCCTGATGTCTTGAAGACTTGGGCAGCCTCTCTCAGAACAAGAATATTCCAAAGCAGTCTGATTTGTTTTAAAATTATTATTTCAATAACTTGATTAGAAATACAGTCTCACATCCAGCAATTTCATCTAAACAATGCCAAAGGTAAAATGTAGGATAATCAAGGCAAATATCTACATGATGCCAAATATCTGGATATTTAAGGTTAGGTATAAAAAAAATAATTAAATAACCAACAATGTAATTTTCTATTCAGAGTGTTACATTAAAAAATTTTTATGTACACTGAGAGTTTAAAAAGCAATTACTACAAATGTAGAGATAAGTCTGCCATGTAACTTATTTACTTACGTGTGTGGTTTCAATCATTACTCAAGTAAAGTGGTTCTCAACGTGCAGTCCCTGTACTGGCTGAATCAGTATCACCTAGGAACTTGTCAGAAGTACAAATTCATGGTCTCTACCCCAAACATACTAACTCTAATAAAAACTTAGACATTATGGAGGTGGAGTTCATAAATTTTTAATAAAGCTTCCAGTGATTATAATGCCACTGACATTTGAGGACTATGGCTCTAGTAGAAATATTGCTGAGTAGTGCACATTGGGCCAAGACGTGGGAAATCAAGTAATTTACACTGTAATACGTGGTCATACCACAAGCACCATCACCACCCTCTTCCCTCAAAAGTCATTAATTTGAAGTTCATTTGACGTCAGCGTGTTTTTTGCCTGGGTGTTCCTCCGATGTCCAGTTCAAGGGTGCCCTGCACATCTAGGAGACTGTCCTCTGCAGATGCACACGGCACAGTCAGGACGACAGGACACTGCGATCCTCCTGCTAGTAGCTCTTGTGAGCTCCGTTCTTCAGTTATATGGGTGTATATGATGCAGGGCACGGCATTAAAAAAAACACTGTGATAAACAGGAAATGCGTGTTATGGCAGCGACTTATTTCCAAATTTTAGTGTTAAGCCTCTTCCATTTTGAATCCACACAGCTTAATCTGTGTTCGTATCTTCCCTTAAGTACGCATACTGCGTGTATGGCCCTTATGTGTGGATTTCCTGAAAGTGCTTTACTTTTTTAAACATTTGATAAATGTTTAAAATCATCTTCAATTATTAAATGTTTAAATAAAATGTTTAAATGTTTAATGTATAAAATGTTCAAATGTTTTTAAATAATCTTCAACTTGAGGGAGTGGTTATCTGAGTACATTACAACCGTATACTATTGAAAACCAGCCTTGGAATTTCTCTCCATAACAGTTTGGTAAGGACGGGATTTGGCTGCAGTATCCAGCACTCCATATGTTTGATTTAGAATATTTTCCATGTTGTCACTAGTTTTTCACAGATGCACAGATGAAAGGCAAAGAGGATTAAGCTGCCATAAAATACTAAGCTGTATTTTACAACAACTGCACAATGACTACCAATGAATCCCTGCTGAAAACTCTCATGGGTAGGCCAATCCTTCTTACCTCTACATTTAGGTAGCATAGAAAGAAATGGTTGGAAGCAACTCAAAGAAGTCATTCAGTATCTCACCCTAACTCTAACAAAGCCTAGACTTTGATACAACTAAAAAGAATGTAAGTGTATCTTTTTGCTTTGAAGTGCTCAAAAAGTAAAACTTAATGTTCCAGTTTTAAAGGTCTTTAATTTGCTTTGACACCTACTGACTACCCATGCCAGGTATACACAAAGGAACATAAGTCATGGTCCTTGCCCTTAAAAATTTCATAATGGCCCCAAAACATACTTAGTTAAAGGCAACAACGTCAAATGCTTTATTCGTTAAAGAGAAATTCACAAGATTCCTGTAAGATAGATATTAATATTATCCTCATTTCACAGAAGAGAAAATTGATCCCCAAGACACTTAGCTGAGTGTGCAGAGTTAAGATTCACATCAAAGCAATCCTCATCCCACCACCACATTGCCACTGCAGTGGTGTCGTCACTCTTCCCGATCTTCACAGAGGGCCTTAGAGGAATCATTGCGTCTGGACACTAAGAAGGGGCAGAAACAGATCTAAGGAGTGTCTACTTTGCCCAAGATGACTTCTGGAGGCATACAGTCTAACACACTCACTGAAAATTTATGCAGTTACATAACAAAAACATGACCTAATCTAGTCTACCTGCTGAACCCATGGCAGACGTTGCTAATCAACACTAGATAATTTGACATTTTTGTCACAGATTCTTTATTCACAAAGAACTGACAGTGGCCACTACCAAATCTTTAAAGTTAACACATAAAATGAAAACTGCTCGTTATGTTTAGTGTAGTCTACACCCTCTTAACCGAGGTTTACAGTTATACTGAGTACACTATAAATCTTTAGTATTTAGTAAAATACAAATATCAAGTTGCATGGAATTTAGAGTTTATTCTCAGCCAGCTACTTTACTTTGTTGTACAAAAAATTACTAATTGTTTCATAAAATTTATTCTTTATATAAATTTCTAATTACGAGTCTTTCTCTGATTTTAGCAACTCTCCTCTTTCTTTGTATTGGTGCAGATAATACCAGCAGGAAATTAGAAGCAGAAGTTAGGACACATCAGATTAAGCTACAAGTGGCAGGTTTTGGAGTAGAGAGAGGTATTGCCTACACATTACTCTATGTAGAAGCTTTAGTCAAAAACTGCTTATTTGGAGGTAAACATCCACGAGACAGGTATGAATTTATTCAAAAACAATTAAATGTAAGAAATGCCATATATTAAATGAAATTGTCCTGGCTTACAGCTTTCAGTCAACAAGATGACAGGATATCCAAACATTTGGGGAGCTCCATTCATTCTCTTAGGGATTTTATAAGAATCTTGAGGCCCACCTGTCTCAGGAACATAAGAGACAATCTAGAGTATGCTGCTGCCCAATGTTGGTTCAGAAACCCTGGATGAGCCCTATTCTTTTAGGTGGGGACATAAAGATGCCCCCAAAGCCTTAACCCAGTATGATTCATAAATAACCCTCACTGTTCTCACTCCATGGTGTCCACAGGCATTTTGAAGCCAACCCCCACTGAACTCTTGCCACACTGCAGAGCATACATGGATATGGGGAACAGCTCTCTGCCATCCCTCAATCCTCAAGGTCTGAGAATCTCATACTTTGTCCAGATGGAGCTATCCCCTCTCCCTTCTCTCTACCTCTGACCCTCTACAGCAGGGCCATCCAATCCAGCAGCCATTAGCTCCATAAGGCTACTGAGCACCGTGCAAATGTGGCCAGTCGGAATTAGATGCTCTATAGGTATAAAATACATTCTGCATGTCAAAGACTTCATATGAAAACAAGAATTTAAAATATCTCATTAATAATTTTTATATTGACTACATATTGAAACAATGTTTTAGCTACACTGAGCTAACTAAAATCTATTACTAAAATTATTTTCACTCCTTTCTTTTTGCTTTTTAAAAAAATACGGCTATGAAAAATTTTAAAACTGCGAATGTGACTCACACTGCATTTCTCTTGGACAGTGCTGCTCTAGGATAATTTCAGCTACATATTTTTTGATGAGCCTGTCCTTATAAATAATACTTGCCTGGATTGTCACTTATTTTAGGGTGTTCCCCCAGACAAAGAGACTCAATTATCATACATTCTCCTACTCCCAGAAGAACTTAGATAAAATTATAGTGTCCTGGAAGAGGCAAAGAGAGAAATACACTTTTCATTTTTTCTTCTTGCAAAGCATCTAGTCAGAAAAATATACAATTAATCAGTTAGAAATATCTCAGAGCTATCAGCCCTATGGTGAGATTGAAATATGGACCCAAGGTAAGACAAATTACGTTTTCCTGATGTGACAATCAATTATGTGGCACAGCATCTCTGACTTACTCTGGGTGTCAGTTTCCATATCGCAAGCACAGAGCCAGCCATTGAGCCCCAACCCATCTAGACCCCCAGTACTCTATGGAAACCATCACTTTCTTTTCCATGTCTTTATTCAGAAAAATAATCAGACAGCGGCAGGGAAAATCAGGTTCCATGAAAAGTTTTGATCTTCTATTCTTATAGAAAGTATAACTTTCTATCCTGACACTATAGCACAGCAGAATTATTATACCATTGGCCATGATCAAATTATTCAATATTTTCATCATTCAGAAAAAGTTTCCTTCCATTTCATTTACATTTTTGTTCTCTTTCTTATAGAACACAAGTCTGCTTTATAACTGACTCTCTTGGTATCATTTCAGTCAAGTGATTTCCACATCTCTAGTTCTACGTGTGGATTTCACTGTCCTCTTGAGTTTCATAAAATGCCATGAATTTTGTGATTTGGATGGTAAGAAACACAATGTTCTGATCCAGTGCCCAAATTAAAGAGTATGGAAAATGACTATCTCCTGAAGATGGATACTTTTCTTCAGAACTAAATTCAATAATAATTTTAATTGCTAATATAAAGTCAATACTTATTTCAAGAAAACAAAAAGAAATGACTTTTCATTTAAATTTAAAATGCTTAGCCTTATATTAATTGATGTATTATAGTATTCTAACTTATGCCTGAAAAATATGCCAAAATCCAGTATCCAGTCTGTATTTCACAACATGTGGGCAAAAGTCTTGATTTTAATTTCTTTCTAGTGCCTAATTTTCTAGAAAACATCACACTTGTAAACTGATATATCATATTAAAAGCTACTGAGATTGACATGACTCAGCTGCAATTCAACAAAGATACTATCCAAAAATTCCCTTCTCAGGAACATTACAAATATATGTGACTTTCCATTAAACTAAACTGTTTTTACTGGCAGGCATACTAGATAGTTCCATTAGCTTGTTTATGTTTTATTTATCAATGCTAATGCAGATATTACTCTAATGATGTTTGATTTTTAGATATTGACATACTTCTATTAAAATATTAAGGTAGTTATTAATATTTCATAATAAGAGAAGTGATACAGGAGTGTTCTTTAATTCTGTCGAGGGCAACAGAACTTTGAGGGCACTGTCCCACCACGGAGACATACTAGAGAATGGGAGTAATTATACAAAAGCTTTCTCTAGATTTATTTAAGAATCAGATTGGTGACTGGGTGGTTTAGGAAAAATCTTGATGAAAAATAGCTTACACTTCTCCTCTATTGCCTGCATATTCCATAGTTGTGTTTTTAATTTTAAAAAGATGAAAAATTCCACGGTGCTTTGTTCTAACAAAAATAACTAATTGAACAGTATTTTAATCAACTGGGTTAATTGTCTAGTTTTATATGAAATGAATTAAAAAAGAGCATTTGATTAAAGCTTCTATATATGGTAATTTGTACTCACCATCTTTATGCCAATAATCACCAATTCAATCTATTTCTTCTGCCTCTGATTCTCTGCTGAAATTATTAGCATTAAGACCACCAAATCCCCCAATACCTTATTTATATTGAATGCAAATTTTCAGGGCCTCATTTATTTGATGCTATTGCCATATGATCTCATTAAATGCTTAATAATTTAAAATCTCACTTTTGTTGCCTTCTATGTAAATGTTTTTTCTTTATTTTGCTTGTACCTTGTATGTCTGAGGCTGTTCATTCACAGATTTCTTCACGTGCTTCCTGTCTTAATGTTTCAAATGAAAAATTTCACTGATGAGAATATTTGCACCAGGAGTTGGAAAGGTTAAGAAACAAACAAGGGAAATAGAGGACCCAGAGACTTACAAGAAAATAAAGCTATTACCACCCCTAGACTTACAGGGCAGAAGGTGATCCTAGAGCCCACTGAGAACAGAGCCCGGAAGGAGGAGGGATACTTTAATTACAGAGGGATTTAGCAACTGCTAGAGAAGCCGTACCATAGCAGGGAGGGACCAAGGAGGAGGAACTATCCCAATCTCTCTCTGATTTTTTCTCTGATGATCTTAATCTTCTCTTTTGTCAAACTTGACACGAAGCCAGCCAAAAGAGAGTTCGGGGGATAGTGTCTCTAAAAGTCAGCCCTCTGGGGACCAGAGCTGAGCAAAGATGTCAAAGACGATGTCTGAGGTCGGGATGGAGGCAAACAGAAAACCAGGGATTTCTGGTTAAAGGTGGCAGGGTAAAGGCATGTGTAACGTCTTTTCTATCTTCAAAAACAAGAAAACACACACAGAGACATTACAAGCACACACACAAAAAGCAGACCATTCAATTATCCTTGGAAATAAAGCCAAATGACAAACTATGAAGAAAAACTAGTAACACTCAATATTGCCAAACTTTTCTAGTCTAATAGATAAAGCATGGAATTTCATTTTAATGTGTATTTTGTGCTATAGCATGGTTGGCCAATTGTATTTAATTTCTTCTCTGTAAAGTCCTTACTAGTTTATTTTATCCACTTTTTAAGAGCTGTTGGCTATACACTTACTTATACAAACATCTTATAATTAAATAAATTAACTGTATGTCATTTATGTTGGAAAGACTCCATGCCACCACTGACTACAGGCACCAATAATTCATAATATCATATATTATTTCAAAAGTGTTCTATTCATATACAGCCATAGACATGCATACCTTTTCCATTTAAAGAATGTATATGCTTTATCCTATGTGGAAGCTTACCCTAAAAACTCTTCAGTATTTGATCATTTTTTAAAATACTTTTTCATGTATAGTAATAATATATTTTCAGAGTTTTATTTTCTAATCATCAATACATATCTAAGTCACTCTTTCTAAAGGCTGATAACATTGCAATGCATTATATATTTTGTTGAAAAAAATTCCATGTATCAGATAGGTTATTTCTGTTCTTTGATACTATAAATAATGCTACATATTGCATAAATATATTTTTCAATGTGTACCAGTGTGTCTGCAGGAAATTATGGGCAGAAGAAAACGTGCAGTTTGAGTCTCAATAGTTATTATCAAGTGGTTAATTAAAGAAAAAGTACCAATTTACATTCCTTACATCCCGTGAACAGTAAACATTTTAACTTTTGCCAACATAACACACAAAAAGTGGAATGTCTTTGTAATATTAATTTGTTTATCTTTGATTCTGAGTGAAGTAGGACATATTTCAAATTTTTATAAGGCATTTGCGTTTCTTTTCTTCTGTACACTATACATAATCTTTGCTGGTTTTATGTATATTTGTGTACATGTATATGTATTTATATAAAATCCACCTTATTGATTTTATTTACATCTTTTATATTTCATAGCTTTTGTTCACCTGATCTTTCTTGGTGTGAAAAAAGTGAACACAAGGGAATAGAACACAAACCAGAAATAAAAGCAAATGCATACAGAGACTTAGTAAATAGATAAATGTGAAATTTCACACCAATGGGGAAAAATTTGGATATTTAAAAATATTTTTCAAGTGGTTTGGAATGACTGCTAGTCATTTGGGATACATAAAGCTATATCTCCAATTCATTGCTTTTTTACCACCGTAAGTTTTAGACAAACTAACGTAGAAAGTGTGCAAATTAATCTCATAGAGCAGTGGTCTCCAACCTTTTTGGCACCAGAGACCTGTTTCATGCAAGACCGCCCCCACGGACTGGGGCCAGGGACGGTTTCAGGATGATTCAAGCTCATTACATTTATGATGCAGTCAACCCTCTCTGCTAATGATGATCTGTATTTGCAGCTGCTCCCCAGCGCTAATATCACGGCCTCAGCCCCACCTCAGACCATCAGGTATTAGATTCTCACAAGGAGCCGCCGCCTGGATCCCCCGCATGCGCAGTCTGCAGCTCCTAGGAGACTGTAAGGCCTCCGCGGCTCTGACAGGGGGCGGAGCTTATGTGTGGATTTGAGCATGGATGGGGAGCAGCTGCAAACACAGGAGAACGTCCCTTGCTGGCCTGCAGCTCACCTCCTGCTGTGTGGCCCAGTTTTGAACGGGATTGGGGACCACAGACATGGAGAACAAAATAAGAGGGAATATTTATTTACTATTGTAGAGTGGGAGATGTCTTTCTTCATGAGATACACACTCCAGAAACTATAGATGAAAATATTGTTAAAGTTTTCAATATCAAAATTATTAAATGTCAGTACAGAAAAAAAAATCATAAAAAGTAAAAATGGCAAATTATAAACTAGAAATGTTTTTTAAAGATATAAAGCTTTTCTATATATTAAAATAACTAAACCACCCAAGGAAAAAATGAGATTATATAAAGAAATATTACCAAGTTACAAATTTCTTATAATCAACAAAATGCATTTGAAACAAAAATTTGACATCACACTTACCTTCAAGATTAACAAAAATGGAAACATTTATTAATAATAATCTGACATGTTCATACACTAGAGTGTAGGGAAAATAAATTGGCCAAACTTCTTTGGGGAATAATTTGGCAGTAACAGAATTTCAAAGGCACACATTCTTTGGTTTAGAAATTTTACTTCTTGGAATTTATTCTTATATGCACACACACACACACACACACACACAAATGTAAGAACTGGCATCTATTAGCAGTATTGTCGCCCACCAGTCTACTGCGAGATGAGGGACGGAAAGCCCTGAGAAACGTGAAGGGGAGGCTCCTATTTGTGTTGACAGTTGGGAGACAGGACCTACTGAGATGGAAGCTTCTTTTTATTGCATATATCCTCAAATGTTACCATTTGAATTTGTTATTTTATTAATAAGAGTTTTGTTATCTAATATTATGGCATTTAATTTTAGGTTGCACAAATCCAGACAGATTGGATACCCAGCAGTACTGAAGGCTTAATCAACACCATGTCCCACTCATGAGACCGACACACAGCCAACAATGACAAACGGGAGAAAGCGGCTTTTAGCAAGAGATGTCTTTGGCCCTAAATCTCAAAGCTTATGACCCTTATAAACCAGGACTTTTGGAGCTTGGTTTGTCACCCTTTTTATTGCACTTAAACTCTCCTACTTACCCATCTCTTTGCTTTAAGCAGATTTTCAATATCATTAACATTCTAACTTCATAGTGTGAAGGGCAGACGATATGCAAAGAAAGATAAAAAAAAAAGTAGGTACTAGGGCTGTTGAGAGGATCAAGTTAACGAACAGTAAGAGCAGATTGATTAATAGGAGAAAAAGATACACAAATTCATTTTAACATATATAAACACGAGAGCCTTCAGAAGGAAAACCCAACTTCTCAGTGAGGTACAGAGGTTTGGCTTTGATTGTGGCCAAACAGGTTTTTGGTGGCAAGACAGGTTATAGGAGGGAGAAAGGAAGCTTGGCTAGCAAAGGTGTCCTGTTATACAGATAAAACCTCACAGGTAGCAGCCTTCAGAGAGAATAAATGGTAAATGTTCTTTTTCTTCAGACTTTGAAAGGTGTTATACCCAGTTAATCTTACCTGGCTGCGTTAATGGAGATTCTCTACAAATTTTCCAGCCCAAACGACAGCTTTGCAGCTTTACTTCGATCTGTGAAACCCATGACAGCTACCTCAAAATATGTCAAAGAAATATATTTTGGCGTAAAATATTTTTTAATTTCCTTCACTCCATTAGATCCCTTAGCATATTTACCATAGATATATTAAATCCCTTTTCTGATAATTTCAACATTCCTGCCATATCTGAGTCTGATTCTAATGTTTGCTCTATGTCTTCAAACTTTGATTTTTGCTTACTTTTTTACTGAAAGCTGGACACTATGTACCGGGTAGAAGGAACTGTAGTAATTATGCCTTTAGTGATGGGGTGGTAAGAGGTGGGGTGAAGGAAAACAATCTATAACCCTATGATCGGGTCTTTTAGTGAGCTTGTGCCTGTGAGCCGTAACATTCACAAGGGCTTCTCAGTCCTCCCCCCTCCCTATCCTTAGGTGGGACAGGATGGTTACAGCCGGCCAGAATTGGGCTCTGGTAAAACTCCAGGAGGTTAGGCTCTGGCAACTTATTTTCTCTTTACGACAGAGTTTAAGAAGAACAGAACGCTCCGGATATATATCAAAATAGTTACCCTTTTCTCCCTCCCCTGCTGGAGGCGGAAGGGGATTTTTCTATGGTCTCCTCTGTGATAACCAGATAGGACTTCTGCAGGTAAAACTCATAAAAGTGTGACCTCAGCCACCGAAACCTGGGCCCCCTGGAGTTTTTAAATCTTAGATTGAGACTCCAGCAATTTTTCAATTACCGTTTGGGTTTCTGTTCCAGGAAACTGTAATTCTCTGTATCTGCCTGTCTGTCTCCAATGTTAGGGACAGCAGTTTGCCTTGTGATCTCAATCTTCTGATGAATCTCAGAAGAGTTGTGCATTTTCAGTTTGTTCATCCTTTTACTTGTCGTTAGAACACAGGGACTCCCAAGCTCCTTACACGACAAATCAGAACACTTTAAATGTTAATGGTTAATTTCTGTAATGTGTCCTGGTACGTCCCTTACCTCAATGTGTTTACACAGGTTATTCTGTTTAGCTGGGCTTCTGGGCACTCACTGCCATCTTCTGCACTAATCTACACTGTGGTGCAAGGATTTATTTTTGCCAATTTCACTTGAAGATTAAAGCTATAAACTCAGTGTCTGCACAAAGCATCGGGACACTTATTATTCAACAAGAAACAGAAACCAACCAAAATTAGCTTAGGTTAAAAAGGAAATCTGTTGGCTCATTTGATAAGAAAATACATGTAGTAGTTCTTATTTTAGGCTTGACTGCATCCAAAGGTTCAAATACTATTAACAAGATCCTGTCTCTTCATTCTCAAATGGACTGTATCCTCGTCTCAACAAACATGGGAGCTCTCGGTTTGCCGTTTCCTTATACCTAATATTCCTGAGACAATATATCATGATCCTTTTCTACCAATACCCTTATTAATTTCCTGAAAATTTTGGATCTGTTAATATTCCCAACAGTAAGGTTTATTCTTATAAGCCAGCCTGGATTATGTTCTTCCCCTATAGCCAGGAATCTCTCACATCTGGGAGAAGAACTTAACCAAAGGAAGGAACACAGAGAAGATATAAAAGTCACGTATAAATTCTGTGGTTTGTAACCTAGTAAGGTCTCAAAAAATATTTAGATAACGAATTTAGATAATCTGACTGCACATATACTAATAACATCCGTCGGATGTCAGGCAGATGGAGGGGGGAGGAGGGGATGGGTATATTCACACCTAATGGGTGCGGTGCGCACCATCTGGGAGGATGGACACGCTGGAAGCTCTGACTCAGGTGGGGCAAAGGCAGAGGCAAAACCTAAACATTTGTACCACCGTAATATGCTGAAACAAAAAAAAAAAAATTTAAAAAGACAACTGAAATTAACTATACCTAACTTCATTTTTTTCTTACATACGTTTTGATATACAGCTCAAGTTCACTGAAAATTTATTAAATCTCCTACCCAGTTCTAGTTTTCCAAAAGAGCCTGTTACAAATATATATCCATTAACAGTTAAGAGAATGTAATGTAAATTAACAACAGCTGTGCCTCACAAAAATCTTGTTTCTTTTTTCCCAAAATTATCTTTAATGTGATTTTTATATTGTTTTTACAATTATAAGATTTTGTGAAAAAGAGAACTCTTGCCAAAAAAGAGAATAATTTTAAAACATTTTGAGGATTGTTTCTATTGCTATAGAAACAACCAAACCACCTGCTATTTAAAGAAACACTAATTTTGCAATTGTATCTGCCTTGAATGCAAATTTAATAACCTTTCTGTTATTGTGATAACTTGATACGAACCACTTGTATTTGTCCAACTCTATTTTGAAAAGCTTATACCATTTCTGACAGCATCAGCTAATAAAGTCTGACAATATCACCATGGAGGAGTGTTGAAGACATGATTATCTTCAGCAATTAAAAAAAAAAAAACTAAAACAAAGGGAGGATTTCTGATTTGCCTTATTTACTTATCAAATTGCAGGGAAAAAAAACTGAAAAAAGGAGTTGACGTCATTGCCAGCTGACTCTGCAGTCCTCTGCTTGCTCATAATTCTCTGATTCATTCATTGACCAAATATTTATGGAGTGACAGCCTCTCAGAAGACATTGTGTTAGATACTCATTTCTTTGCATTTTTTGCAAATGTCTTCCAATTATTTCCCCTAGCAAAAAATCTATTATTATTAATTCTTGCTATGTGTTTATTTTCTGTATGTTTCTATCACAGGAGATTTACTTTTAAAATTTTCACAACACGCATAACCATATGTTGATGATGACAATATCCAAAGAAAACTTAAAAACTGACTGGAGATTTCAGTCAAGCTATACACTAGAAAATTTCTAAAATGAACTATTCATATATACATATTTTCAATAGGGAACACATTTTTATTTGTTACAAAATTCAAAATGCAACCATTAAATATCATAATTGCAAAGAACCAACAAAGGATCCAAGCAGGTAATTCATGAAAGGAAAAACAAAAATATCCAATTAAAAATAGGCCGGGCGTGGTGGCTCACGCCTGTAATCCTAGCACTCTGGGAAGCAGAGGCGGGTGGATCGCTCAAGGTCAGGAGTTCAAACCAGCCTGAGCAAGAGTGAGACCTCATCTCTACTATAAATAGAAAGAAATTAATTGGCCAACTAAAAATATATAGAAAAAAATTAGCCGGACATGGTGGTGCATGCCTGTAGTCCCAGCTACTCGGGAGACTGAGGCAGAAGGATCGTTTGAGCCCAGGAGTTTGAAGTTGCTGTGAGCTAGGCTGACGCCACGGCACTCACTCTAGCCAGGGCAACAAGTATTACTCTGTTTCAAAAATAAATAAATAAATAAAAAGCTTCAACCTTGTTAATAATTAAAGAAAAACAGGTAAAATAAGATGCCATTTCTATCTATAAAATTGGCAACATTATAAAATGTAATACTATGTTCTGTAGAATCATTGGGACGGAGACCCAATATATGGCTGATGGATACATTTTTGGAAAGCAATTTGATACATGCATTGTGAACTTGTATTTTTATATCTTTTGGTTCAGAATTTTTGCGTCTAAGATGAAATCTTAAAGAAATAATTAGAGATGTAGGTTAAGATTTCTGTACCTAACATTATCATAATAGAGATAAGGAAGAAAATATTTTAAATTGGTACCATGAGAGAATAGTATGGTACATATATGCAGGAAATGGAGAGTTACATTTCCTTTAAAATTTATTGATGAGTAATTATTATTCACATGGAAAATTCTCACCATATAATGTTGTGATCAAAATGGAACACAGAAGTATACTAGAGATACAGAAGTAAAAAGAGATATAGCTTTGGGGTAAAATGAACTCAAATATCATTATCATCAATGACGAAACCATTTTCTTCTTTATATAATTCTTTATATGTTTCTGAATATTATAAATTTTCTTTGATGATTATATATTTGTTTTCAAAATAAAATGTAAGGAAATTTATTTTGAAAAGTAACTTGTGGCTTCTGGCTCAGGGTTCCACACTAAATACAAATTTTTATTTTACCTCAAGATCCCCATGAAGGGGAAATAAAGAATAAAATGTCTCTATGGAAAGTAATACACAGATACCTCAAAGAACTAAAAATAGAACTACCATTTGATCCAGAAATCCCATTACTGGATATCTACCAAAAGAAAAAAAAAGACGTTCTATAAATCTGCAACCAAATGTTTATAGCAGCACAATCCACAATTGTAAAGATGTGGAAACAACCCAAGTGCCCATCAATATATTAGTGGATTAATAAAATGTGGTATATATATAGCATGGAGAATCACTTAGCCACAAAAAACAATGGTGATCTAGGACCTCTTTTATTATCCTAGATGGAGCTAGAGCCCATTCTACTAAGTGAAATTATCACAAGAATGGAAAAACAAGCACCACATGTACTCACCATCAAATTGGTACTAATTGATCGACCCTTATGTGCACATATGGTAGTAAAATTCATCAGGTGTTGGGCAGGTGGGAGTGGGGAGGGGACTAGTATACACACACCTAATGGGTGCGGTATGCACGGTCTGGGGGATGGTCATGCTCATAGCTCTGACTTGGGTGGTGCAAAAGCAATATATGTAACCTAAACATTTGTACCTGTAATATTCTGAAAATCAATCAATAAATAAATAAAATAAAAATAAATAATAAAGTAAAATAAAACAAAAGAATAAAATGTATAAATGAATATAATAAAGAGGGACAAGGGCTTTTGGGAGACAAAATATTTATTACAGATGGAGAAACAGAGGAGGAAACCAATACTAGGATTTAAGGATGAGAGCTACAGAAATAGAGGAAGCTGACTTTCCAGATATAATACCTCTGAGTTAATTTTAAAAGGGGCTGAAATAGTTCCCATGTACTCCTAGCTCTATGTGATGCAAACTCACATAGTGGTGGGATTGGAGGAGGGATTTTTTTCTAATGAAACTGAAGTAACTCTATGTGGGAAAAATGGGACACCCAGTATTTTCCCTCAAAGCAAAATTGTTCCAATTCTACTATTAGGGAAATTCTAGTTCTCTGCTCATTTTTTTCTAAAGTGAAGTCCACCAGCTGACATGCCCCATCTGTAAACCTGGGATTGCCAGTAATTCTTGATACGAAAGGATAATCAAGAATTGATAGAAATCAAAGAAATACTATGGCAAGAGAAAGACCAAGATGAACAAATTTGAAAAAACTACCATGGTGGAAACATCAATTATCAAGGAATTAAAGAGAACTTAAAAAAAAATTAGCCCACAGTCTCATAGAGGTTTGAACAACTATTGCAATCTCAAAACAAGAACAGGATGTTATAAGAAAGGAATCGCTAAAAATCTTCTATCATGAAACACATCCACAGATAATGGATGAAATGGATTAATCAAGGAGTATTGTTTTAATTTTTTATGAGGTAGAGATACAAGAAGAACTAAAAACAGAAAATCAGTTAGGAAACTGTAAGATGATTTTAGTGGAAGAGAGATTGAAGATAAAAAGAGGTAAAATAGCAGACTTTTGATAAGCCTTTCTACATTGCTTGAGTTTTTAAACCATGTGCTTATATTAATTTGTTACAAATAATCATTAAAAATGCAGAAAAATGTGTTTCAAAATGTTCCTTCTCTAACAAGATTTCTAAAGAAAACTCAAGATTTCTAAATTCATACTTGCTTTAACTCTCACTTTAATTCTGAGTAGTGAAAATAGATACAGAAAGTTATCTCTGAAATATTAACTGGAATGATTTACTTTGTTATTGTCATTGAATTTCTGTTGTCAAATATGTACTATATGTGAGTTAAAGGTTGAGCAAAAACTTTGGGATTTCAGGTTTAGATAGGCCATGTATGTGAATGAAATTTTCCAAGATTTTTGCTAAGTATCGTCTATGCCATTGTAAAGGAGGCAATGCCAACAAAAGCTAAATCCTTCTTTTAAAATGTTGATGCCTTTTAACTACTTCTCTGTCTTTTCTATCCCTGACTTATTTGCATCGTAGCCATGTGTTCATACTGTAAGGCATTGGTAATTCTCTAGTTACAAAATGATTTCCACAGCCTTTAGACTAGTAACATTCCTCAGCTCAATGCCAGGAAGTCACTGCTGAGACCAGACTCTTTGACAGCCAGAATCTTCAATTAATGTAGACTACAAAACAGCTTTGAACAAGTGCTGGTCCAACTTTAAACTTCCTAGAGAGCAGACACTGCATGTCTCTTCTAGCCCAAGATGGCCAAGAGCTTGGTAGATTGAAGGGCCTGAAAGAAAATCAGTTGTCCAGAAAATTATGGACAAAGGGGAGAACAATATCTCAAAATCAAATCAATTAATGCACAAGTCTGTGAGAGCTTCTTTGATGTTATCTCCAAAGTCCACCCAAGCAAAAAAGCTCAAAGAAAATGACTGATTAAACGACTACATAAAAATTGAAAATTTACCTGTCAAAAATATCAGGAATACATCTAAAATGTAAAAAATAAAGTAATAAAACATTTACAGCATATACAACAGAAAAAAACTGGTACTTCATATGAAGTAATGAAAATGAAATGTGGCTTGCATTTGTGATTAATTTATAAAAGAAGATGCTCTCTGTTATTCTAACACTTTCTTCCCCACTACCATTTCAAATTCTAGTAATTCTATTCCACAAATTAGTTAACGATCTTGTAATCTAGGGGGATTCATAACACAACCCAGTAAATTATTAATCCCTAAAGGGTGAAGAACCCAAACCTTCCATTAGTTGAATGACTACATAAATATGTAATACATAAGCAATGACCAAGTGAATAATCTTGCTTAAAAATTTTATATGCTGTATCAGAAAAATTAGTTGTGCATAATAATACATTTCTCTTCTTAAAATTGTCACATACACTTTCTTAAGTGCTATTAACATCATTTTTGCTTTATTTCACATAAACAACCACCCTAAATTTCTTCATCTCTTGATCAAGTGTTCTTGACCATTTCTTGGTCAAAGTGGTCAAGTATTGAAGTATTTGAAGTTGCATAACATTTAGCAAATAAAGGAAACTATTTTTTTGTTGAAATCTGCTTCACTGACCAAATTTCTATGTGATTTGTTCAATCAAGATAAAGTAAAATGATTACTATTACTTAATTTTACTCATCAAATACATTGCATGCTGTCACATTAGGAAAATAATAGCATAATTCATATTTATTTGCATTTCAGATATAGTACTTTAGAAATATGTTGACCAATTTAATTTTCACATATATGAGAAAAGTTTCATACTTATAATTAACTTACAACTTTTTTGAAATGAATATGAGATCAGAAGTCCTATCCCATCCAACTGGGGATGACAGCCTCTATGATTTAGTACTCTGGGGAGTAATTCATAGAGTTACTGGAACTGCAAATATTCTCTTGGCGCTACAATGTAGAGAACTTAGGAGATAAACTTTGCCTGGATGGCCTGTGAACCTAACCACCATTCTCCTAACATCAGGTGACGTACGAACAGTTAAAAACCCAAGTTCACAGATGATTAGTAGGAAGGGGACAGAGATATATATGGAAAACAAAGAAATTGAAATGAATTGAAGGTTATTCCTAATACATGCCCCTCTTACCTATGAGCACTTGAATGTTTCATTTAGACGGAAAGGTGTGAGAACAAACATAATGTGTTTCAAGTTGTGTCGTAACTGTAAACATCTTAACCTGAGGTAAGCAAGTGTTAAAAATACATTTTGTTAACATACTTGAGGTAATCATAAATTATCATATGGCTTATGAATCTTGTTATTTCCTTAACATTAGCAGTTGTTTGAGATATTCTAATCAATGTAATTTTGTATGTCTGAAATACTTTTATAAATACGTGACTTAACCTACAAAAATATGTATGTTTCTATCACTTTATTTCCCTGCCTATCTTTTTAAAAATCTCATTTTGAATACATTCATAGAAGTGTCTCATACATCCATTATTCAGCATGTGTTACAGCAGAAGAAGTTTAAAAGCTGCTTAATTTTAATATTGTTTCTATGGTAATATAGTGGAATCACATCATATATGTATTTAACTAAATCAGATTCAACTATACAGGCTTGGAGATAAAGATAGAGACAGAAGAAACGCACACAGAGCGAGGGGTAGGCAGAAACCAAGAGACTGGGACGTGGATACAGAATAATAGAGACAAAAAAAGTACATAGGGCTGAAAATTCTATTTATTGTCCCGCTCAGTACGTCTACATGCTCCTGAGTGTTTTCCCGGTTTCACTTTGCTCTCACAAAAGGGCATGCCCTTACACTCTGAGTCTATCCTACAATTATATTCATCATCTATCCTGGCAAAGTAGACTGTATATGTGTTATATATGAGTAACAGAAAGCTATATTAAAATGAATACTAAATTATATGTGTAATTTAAGATAATTTTGAAAATGTGATTTTTACCTAACAAAATAGGCTTATTTTAGGGCCCAATCCTACAATATAAAGAAGCCCCTCCCCTACCCTGTTCACGGGACCCAAGCGCCAATCTTAGAAGTGAATTTTCAGAGTTAGCTGAGTTTTGAACTGGGGATAGTCTTTGTATTATCATAGTTAAATCATGGTCAAAGCTCTTGATATTAGGGAATGTGGCATTTACATCTCATATATATCCCTTAAATAGCACTAGCCTTTAATAACCAGTCTTTACAAAGCTGGAACTATCATCATCAATACTTTTATCACTCATTTATTAAGTATTTACCTTAACTCATTTAATCTTCAAACCAATTCTATAAATCAGGTATTATTCCTTTTAGCTTTATACTATGAAAATGGCAGAGAAGAACCAGATAGCTAAAGGGCTGAGTTAGGCTCTGAATAGAGATTTTTCTGAATCCAATCCATACTATTTTAGGAAGTTATCTTTAATGCAAAAATCTAGAAAAAACAATATGTAAAAAGAGTAATAGAACGTTGTTTTCTAAACTGTATTTTACTTTATTTCTGTAGCTGGCATCATACTTACTATTCAAATGTTCTTATTTATAAAATGGTTAAAAAAATCTCCCGTATACATTATCCAATAAAATATCCATATACTTCTTTCTTCTTCTTGTTATATTTGTCAGACACCCATCAGTTATGGTTGTGTGTCTGATTGGAAGATCTTTCATTTCAAGAATATGTGAAATGTTTCCATGGAGATCAGCTTGAGATAGCCCAGTGACGAACTTCTTAGCTATAATTTCACACTGGTTTCTATGGTTTCCAGATAGGGGAAGAAAATGAAGTTGCAGATTTTTTTGTAATGTAAAAGGTTATTGGAAAATAAGAGATGCTGCTCAAATTAATGTTATCCCCTGAGGAAAGCAACTGTTGTTACTGCAAAATGTGAAAGATTTTATGATGTACGTTATACATGTATGCACTCTTCTATACTTGTAATAAATGAGGAACTATCATACTCGAACAATTTCCAAAATTAGCAGACACTCTGCTTAAAAGGGGTGCATTTCACTGCTGAGATAGATGTGTTTTAGCAACGGTTACTGACAACTGCCTTGCTATCTCCACTTCATTTTTCTTACATCCCATCTTTACAGATGTCACACAGTGCATCCGTTCAATCAGTAAAGGACACGAGTAAAGACTCCATGACAGAGATTTATCTCTTTGTCCACTGTTCACACCTGAGACCAATATTTATACAGTTTTTTGGATAGGTCTTACTGTTATTATTGATAAAGTTTATCATGAAGCAAGAACTAGTAAATAGTGGACCTCACATTCAAATCTCATTAAAGGGGCTGCACATAAATCAGACTGGTCAAACACACACCATCCTTTTGCCCTATTCCCCAGTCTGACTCTTTTACTTACCAATTCTCCTAGTAGTTGGCACGCAGCCACACCATTTATCAATCCATTTACCATCCTCACTTGGGATAAGATCAGAGTTGTCTTTTCTTAGAAAGCATGTGAAATTCCTAATGGAGCAGCAAACCAAAAGCCAAGAGATGCAGTTCTATTTCTATCTCCATTTTTTAAAAATTTCCGAATATTACCAGAGTACACACATTTTGGTTACATAATTTGCTTTTGCACAGTTTAAGTCAAAGTTGTAAGCGTGCCCTTCACCCAGATAGTATGCATTAGGCGTGAATTTACCCTCCCCCTGCTCCTCCCTCCCATGTACTTGATTTCTGTTGAGTTTTACTTCCATATGTGCACGTAAGTGTTGATCAATTAGTTCCAATTTAGTATTGAGTACGTGGTGTTTGTTTTTCCATCCTTGTGATACTTCACTTATAAGAATGGTCTCCAGTTTCACTCAAGTTGTTACAAAAGATACTAGATCACCATTTTTATATGGCTGTCTATCTCTATTTTTAAGTGATTTACAGGTCACTTAACCAACCCATGGCTAGTATTGGGTATGAATTTATTCAATATACAGGTATGGCTTCGTATTACTAGCTACCCAAAGAAGAATAAATTCAGGTCTGGTTCTGAAATATATGCTGGCCATACCTGAAAGTGGACAGCTTCAGCAATATAGTTTAATACCAAGTTGGCCCTGAAGGAAAAACGAAATCTTCCTGATGGGCACTACATTAAAGAGCACACATAGGTGTTCATTTTGTCTGGGGAGATGGCCAAAGGTACAAGTCTACACCGAGTCATGGATACTAGCCAATGCCTTGACAAAATGGTCAGGCAATCCAGAAGAACACTATTGGAAAACTGGTGCCAAGAAGTCTGGGGATGGATTGTGTGAATAGATTTCTCCAAATTAGCACAGATGGAAGATATTCATGTCCTACATAAATGCTCACCAAAAGGATAGTCGGCAGAGAAGTATCTTAATAATTAGGTGGATAGGATGACCCATTCTTAGGGCCAGCAGTCTCCTTCCCAGCTACCTTGTGCTTTTACAATGACTCAGAGACAAAGTGACCTTGGCAGCAGAATGTGGGTTACGTATGGGCTTAACAATGTAGACTTCCACTTATCAAGGCTAGTTTGGCTATAGGCACAGCTGAGTGCCCAACCTACTACATGGACAGACAAACACTGCACCTCCATTTGGCACCATTCCATAGGGAAAGGGAGGCTATCAGCCAGTCATCAGTACCAGGTTGATTCCATTGGACTATTTCCATCATAAAAAGACAGCACTTTTTCCTCACATGAATGTACATTTACTAAGCACCTAGATTTACCTTCTGTCCCTATAACTCTCACTCTTCTGTGAGTACTGTCATCCACGGACTTGCAAAAAATACCTTATTCAGTATCATGGTACACCGCATATTACTGATTTTGACCAAAAACTCATTTTATAGCAAACAAAGTGCAACAATGGTCTCAGGCTTATGGGAGTCACCTGTCTTACCATGTTTCCTGCCACTGATAGAATGGTGTGATAGTCTTTTGACGTGGTAGTCACAGCAACAGCTGGATAACACCATGTTGGCTGAGGTAATGTCTTCTGGGATGCTGGATATGCTTTAAATAAATAAGCAACAAATATATGGTGCTGTTTTCCCAGAGCCCAGATTTACAGGTCTGGGAACAAAGAGGTGAATATGGGAGTGATTCCTCTCACTATTACCCCTTGTGATCCACTAGAGAAATGCTGGTTTCCTAGTCCCATGACTTTAGGTTTTGCTGGTCTTTTCTTAGGTGTCTACCAGGGATCATGGCAATAATGGTGCCGTTAAACTGGAAGTTCAGAGTGTCACCCTGAGAGAACTTTGTGTCCTCTTTTAGGGAGAAAGTATGTTTTTTAGTTTTATGAGGGAAAGTTGCATTATGATAGGTGGAAGTATGCTTTGCTACTGTCTATATTTGACGTATGGGTATGGTTAGAAAAAAGACAGGCACTGATGTCAAGTTGACACAGGGTAGATTACTGTGGCTTTCTACGTGTCAACTTTGTTAAACTTGAACTCCTTATTCCCTTTCAGGGAATAAGGTTTTCAGGTTAGGGTTGGCCACAAGAGAAAAATATATAAGGCAGGAAAAGTGAACATGAAACAGCAACCATTTTACACTTATAAGGTTGGCATAGAGCACTGGACACTGTGGCAACTTGTACAATCTGTTGCTGATCTTCTGGCTTGGCTCACTGACAAGGAACAGTACCTGGACCTACTATGCAAACTCCTACCTGTTCTTCTCCTTCACCTTTTCTGAGTCCTAAGCCAGATGAATATGCAGCTCCATAGTGAAGGGAACCAACATCTTCTGCAGGTCATCGAATATTTTTTATTCATAATCCCCAGTAATCTATATCCACTGCTATTGTGTTGCTTCCAAGCAATAAAATGACCATTTCCAATGACTTTTTGAAGATTTCAAATGTATTTTATTTCTTCCATTATGCTGTATTTTAATGATCAACAAACTGCTTACATGACAAGTTGGTTTTGGAACAATTTTGTGTAATAGCAATTGTGATGGTTACTGATCTTTCCACTCTTTTGGGGTAACTCTGCCAACAGGGGATGGGTTCCATTTCATTCCAATTTGTGTGACTGTAAACACCCATACAACCACACAGAAAGTGACTCCACTGGCAAGCACAATATTACCATATTTATCATGAAAATCTGGAGAGTGTTTTACATGGCTGTGTCTTGCCATACTTTGCTGAATGGTTCGAATCTTCAGACTACTTAGTGCACTTCTGGCCAAGTGAAACATAACGAAGGTGTGATAGGATTACAGTTGATTGCAGCTACTGGTCTATTTTACTGC
The DNA here is from genome assembly GCA_963574885.1 of Lepilemur ruficaudatus. Classification (NCBI taxonomy): domain Eukaryota; kingdom Metazoa; phylum Chordata; class Mammalia; order Primates; family Lepilemuridae; genus Lepilemur; species Lepilemur ruficaudatus. Next base: position 12,493 of record CAUYRT010087224.1, on the reverse strand, counting down.
AAAGAGTCCTAGAAAAACAAAAAGAAAATAGGCAATGATATCTGATCTTCATCCAGTTTCTCCCTCTTTGAATGTTCTGTCTACACCCTTCCTTGGTGTAGCTCTATCACTGAACAGCTCTGTGAACTTGGGCTGTTATTCAACCTCTCAGAGTAAGCCATGCCTCTTCTCCCTCCTGTTTAACCTCCTCCTTCTCCTTCCTTCTTCGTCTTCTCTGCCTATGATACTTGCCTTCCTTTGTACAGGCAAAATTGTACTTGCCTTTGAAATTCCACTCTAAAAGTCTCCACTTCTGTGAAGTCTTTTCCAAACCTGCCTAGGTTGAATAAGCCCTGTCTTCTCTGGGCTACCCACACTTTTACAACTCTTACGTCATAGCATTTAACGCTGAGGCATTATCTTTTTTTTTTAACAGTAGACTTTATTTTTTAGAGCCATTTTGGTTCACAGCAAAATTGAGTAGAAAGCACGGAGAGTTCCCAAATACTCTACACACCCACGGCTCCCCCAGCTGTCAGCATCTTCCACTAGAACAGTATATTTGCTACTACTGATGAACCAACACTGTCACATAACTATCATCCAAAGTCCACAGTTTACACTAAGGTTTAGTCTTAATGTTGTACATTTTGACAAACATATAATGATATGCATCCACCATTACAGTATCATACAGAATAGTTTCACTGCCATAAAAAGCCCTCTGTGCTTTGTCTATTCATCTCTCCTTGTCTGCCAACACCTGGCAACCGCTGATCTTTTTACTGTCTCTATAGTTTTACCTTTCCAGAATATCCTATATTTGTAATCAATTCAGATTGGCTTTTAAAAAAGATTTTGTAATACGCATTTAACATTTATCCATTTCTTTTCATGGCTTGACAGCTCATTTCTTTTTAGTGCTGAATAATATTTCATTATATGGATATATCACAGTTTATCCATTTTCTTACTAAAGAACATCTTGGTTGTGTCCACATTTTGACCATTATGACTACGTAATTGTCAAAAAATATAAACATCTGTGTGCAGCTTTTTGTCTGACCATCAGTTTTCAGCTAATTCAGGTAAACTATCAAGGAACATGATTGCTGGATTATTTGGTAATACGTTTAGTTTTGTAAGAAACTGCCCACAGTGGCTGTATGATTTTGAATTCCCACCAGTAATGAATCAGAGAGAGTTCCTGCTGTTCCACATCCTTGCCAGCATTTGAAGTTGTTAGCCTTTTGGATTTGGGCCATTCTACTAAGAGTATAGGCTGTTTAATGACATGTAATGTTGGACATATTTTCATATGCTTATTTGCCATCTATATATTCTATTTGGTGATGTATCTTTTTCAGACCTTTTATCCAATTTTTAATCAGGTTGTTCATTTTCTTATTGTTGAATTTTAAGAGTTCTTTATATAGTTTAGATAATAATCCTCAATCATATATATATATAATAAATAATTCCTTCTAGCCTGTGTCTTGTCTTGTCATTATCTTATGGAATTATCTTTTTATTCTCCTCCAATAGACTGCAGGTTCTCCAAGAGCAAGGGATGTAACTTTGCATATAAAGTAGCTGATACAAAAGCATAGAAAGAACTTTTTGAACCAATCTGAAATATAAATGAATACTGATGTCCTTATAAGAAGCTAAAATGAATACTAAGAATAAGTCAAAAATAATGAAATCTGATGTGCATTTCATAATACTCCAAATGATTTTATTTTTTCAACAGTTATAAGAAATCCGGAAGCATAAACATTGAAGAACTCCTTTAATTTCTCTTCCTTTGTGCAACCTGTCAAACAGCGCTCAGTCTTTAGCAATGACATATGTTAACTCTTGCCCAAATGTGGGCAACACGGAGATAAAAGGGCCTGAGGTCAGTACATGTAAACTCGTAACTCTTCACTGAGATTTGCCAGTTCAGAAGACTTTATCCCCTACTTAGAAGACAAGACCCTAAGGTTCTCTTTTATTGTCTATCATATGGTAAGTGAGACTCTTCATGATTTTGACAATCAGAGCAGACACAGAGCCAAGTTAATTTCTTCTGAGGTTCCAAATATTCAAGGATGTTTCCCATTAGTAGTGAATCTCTTCACCAAAAGACACCAAGGTTTTAATTAGAATTGAATTCAGACGGTAACTGAAGGTGAAATCGGTCAGGGTGTGTCGGGTACAGCCGCCTTAAGTCAATATAAAAGCACCTGTGCGACGTGTTGCTTTCAGTCTTTAGGAAGGGACACAACCAGAGAATAATCTGTGGTAACAGCGATCTCTAGTGGGTCTCGACTCATGCCTCCTGCTTTATGATGAATTGATTTCATATTCCTATGCTCATGATGTTAACTCAGACACTTTCTCTCTAGTGACACTGATTGCATCCCTTAGTAAGTTTAGTTTATCCTTTGGTTATTCCCATATCTGTGAAGCTTTTCTTTTCCATTTAGCCCAAATTTTCTTGTACCAGTAAGTATCTATTAAGAATTTTCCTCTTGTAACTCCTTCTGTAGTTTGCAGTTGGCATTTCATCCTATAATAAGCAAACTGCAGTCTTTTTGTTCCTTTTTTTCCTGTTGTAAGCATCAGCTACATCTGTCTCAACTGCCTTCAGATCTACCTTACATCCAACTTTACTTATAAAACATATGTAAAAGCTAAGAACTCACTGATTAGAACAATTCTCCATATTGTTTAACTCCACATGACATACCTCTACAATAAATTTTGTTTTATTGGTAAATCCTAAGCCCTTTACCCAAAGAACTAAAGCTATAGGTTGTAATATCCATATGACAGCATAAAAAAGGAAACTCAATAATGTAATGTAGGTAAGGAAATGTTTCTCAAAGTAGATGCTTTCAGATGAAAACAGACTACAAAGAGATGGAAGAAGACAGATTTCTCTAGGTAATAAGAACAAAGTAAAGCTTTCCTCATGCCTGTAGCAATAAAATAAAAGAAATATGTTCTGAATGAATATAAATAGTTAAAGGGAGTAAAGTGTCCTACAAGGATGAAAAGGAAAGACTGTGTCATCTATTTTATACAGTAATCTTGAAGCTTAGTCAGAAAAAATAACTAATAGTGGGCCTCAATCTAACTGCAGTAAGGAAGTATATAGATTTGAAGCTTCACTGGTAACAATAATAATTTCAAATCAACAAAGGCCATTTAAAAAAAGCAATTATATGGGAAGGAAGCTAACATTTATTGAGTATATACCCATGTGTCAGACACTGCCAGGATTCTCGACATCTGCAAAATGGTGTGGAAGGATGATTGTTTAACCCCATTTTATATACAAGAGCAAATAACAGGACAGGATATGAACATGAGTCCTCTGATTCTAAATCCAATGTATTTTTTAACTATACCATGTTTTCTTAAAGTATATTCAACACCAAGTTATAGAAAACAATCAAACCAAGAAACATCCAAAAAACCAACGTGGTGACCAGAAATATTAATAGCTCTTTAATTAAAAAAGGTTCACTACAGTTTACTATTTATTTACTTAGCAACTACTGTGTGTCAGGGCCTGGGCTAGGTATCAGCGGTGCATTGTCTACTCTCAAGAAGCTCACAGTATAATGAAGAAATAAACAGTCATCGTTTTGAAGAAGCAGATAGTCTAGACATGAGCATAAGGCGCCTCTAGTCCACAGAATAGGGAAACATTTCAACTTGAGGTTCTAGAAGTGGTTTTAGAAAAGATGATACCTAGGCTAGGTCTTGAAAGATGATTTAGAAGTAGAAAGAAACCAAATTAAAAAATCTGGGAGGAAAAAATACATAGACAAAGAAGCAAAAGCATACACACAGGGCAGTCTAGTGAGCTCAGTAACACTAAGTAATAAGTGTTGAAGCAGTAAATGCCCAACAGATGAGCCTGGAGAGATGAGAAAAGAAAGGGCAGCATATTGAGAATTTTACGTGCCTTGCTGCACTGTTTAGACTCAATTCTACAGGTCATTGTTTCCTATAATTGTAAAAACAGTTCTCAAATTCAGTCTTTGCTATAAGTTAATAATGAGAAGTTTTAATTCTGTTTTTTAACTTTCATGATATTATAAAAATATAAGAAAATAATATGAGACCTGGATGGTGTAGCTTATCAATTTCTATTGTTTCTGTTAATCTTTGTTCTGCACTTTGGTTACACTGGTATATAACAATTATTTGGGTTAATGCAGAAAGAATGGATGCAGCTTTCATATTTAAATAAAGTGTTTATGCCAGAAGTAGAGAATTAGAAGAATCAAGTCATACCACAGCTTACTACATAACATAGATATATGAAAATAAAAGAACTATGGACACTAAAAGTAATGTTACAGTTTTGGGACAATATTAACTGTCATATTGAATTAATATGACAAATTTGAATTTTCTTTATTGTATTGTTTGGTTCATTTTTTTTAAATTATTTTTTTATTTCAGCATATTACAGGGGTACAAATGTTTAGGTGACGCATATTGCCTTAGCCCACCTGAGTCAGAGCTTCAAGCATGTCCATCCCCCAGATGGTGCGCACCACACCCATTAGGTGTGCATATACCCATCCCCCTTCCCCTCTATCTGCCCAACACCCAATGAATGTTATTACTATATGTACACTTAAGTGATGATCAGTTAATACCAATCTGATGGTGAGTACATGTGGTGCTTGTTTTTCCATTCTTGTGATACTTCACTTAGTAGAATGAGCTCCAGCTCTATCAAGTATAATACAAGAAGTGCTAAATCACCATTGTTTTGTTGTGGTTGAGTAGAACTCCATGTGTCTTGGTTTTATAGCTGCATTAAGCTTTCAACATAAAGAGGATTAATATGGTTTCATGTTTACACATATGTAAGTGATTTTACAATAAAATAATGTAACATGGTATTAATACAAGTGATACGAAATAATCTGTTTCCCCTTTAAAAAGATTCCACACATAACCCAAGTATGAGAAACATTCCTATAGGTGAGGAGAAAGTACTGATTGGTTAATCAGGAAAATCACTTCACAAAGAAAATTATTAGGTGGAGAATGGATGGGAAAATGGCAAAATACTGCAAAAATGTTAAGATGTTACTTAAGTATTAATTGTGATGGTTCATGAAAAAGATGATGAGTATCTGAGTTAAGTACATATAGCACAGACAGAAAGGAGATAGAATTGTGAAATATTAGAAAAATAAAATATGATTGATATAGTAAATAAGTTACTCTAAGTAAATTATTTCATTCACTTAATCTCTAGGTTGATTTCAGTCAAAACCTCTGTCCCAATTCTCATTCAGAATCAGCAGACATTGACAGTGCAGCTTGTAGATGACCTTGGGGAATCAGAGTTTGGAGAATCCAGGCATAAAACACAGAAAGGTAAAAGTATACATAATTGAGATATTCTATGAATAAGCATGTTTAGATACCTAAGTAGAATAAGGATTTACTGAAAGGATTTACTATAGGATCCTAAGATGGCGGGGGGGGGGGGACTTAGTCCAGTCTAAGTATAGCCTTATTCAGACCAAACAATGATCCCCTTAGCTTTGATATAGGCCTTCTAATATTAAGAAGAAAATAGGAAACAGTGTCCTGGATATTCTTCTTAAATATGTCAGAGAAAGAAGAAGCTCAAGAGGGGATTAAACGTATTATATATCAGAGTTTCCCAATCTGGACACAATTGACATTTTGGTTCAAATGATTCATTTTTGGGGAGGCAGGGAAGAAGTATTCCTGTGCATTGTACAATGTTTATTAGCATTCCTTCCTCTACCCACTAAACACCAATAGTATCACCCCCCAGTTTTAATATGAATAATATCTCTAGACATCGTCAAATGTTATCTGGGGTGCAAAATCATCCTCAGTGGAGACTCACTGCTGTATATACAGCAGGGTATCTCCTATCACTTCTCCAACAATGAATGACATCATTCTATTCAATACAGAAGGCAACTTAAGTTCTAAGAAAATAAATTCTCCCATTACCTACCATGGGATGAGAAAAGGTTGCCTATCAACAGTCTTTTCCCGAACTAATCTCAACATTTAAAATGTTGTGTGATATAACTTAGATGAATCATTTTATATATTTGGGCACCTACTTCCTCTCTAAAAAAAAAAAAAAGAAAAAAAAGTTGAACTAATTTGATTTTTCCAAACCAGCCTTATACTAAGACTCATCTGGAATCTTTATCACAAAATGTAGATTTCTGGGCTCTATGTTAAATGTATTGTAACAGAGTATCTAAGGTAGTAGCCTGAGAATCTATATTTTTTAAGCAAGTTTTCAGGAAAGTCTTATCATCAGATATGTTTATAGAACACTGAATCAGATAATCTCTAAGGTACTATCCAGCTCTAACACTCCAGGCCTTTCCAAAGAGAAAAACATTTTAGGAAGACCATTTATTCTTTTAGGCCACTGTAAGAGTACAGTAGTAATTGAATTCCCTACCATGGTAATTTAGAAAGCAGTACCTGAGTGACCTGAAAGAGTTATAGGGACCCCCTGGGAATAAGTTAGTCAACAGAAACATTTGGAAGCATTTAAGAACATTAAAATCACTAGTAATACTGGTGTTTTGCTGTATAAATGAAAGATATGCTTTCAAAGCTAAGCCTCTTGGACAACATTATTCAACTGTAACACCTTCATTTCCACCTACTTTTATTTCTACTCTTCTTTTTACCGCTTCAGAATATAAATGCAAAATAAGAAACAATAAAAAGGCAATCTTCTTGAAATGAAAATGCACATAACCTGCGGTGTCTCCAGTTCATTTATGTATTTGTCAGAAGACTATGATGCTCAAGGAGAGATTAAGTGTACACAGTGCAAAGTGTCTCCCATCACAACTACTTAAGCTTTCAGCCTTTCATAACAGGAAATATGGGAACCCTGAAAGAAGTAACGCTGCTGGTGGAAATGCTGAACAATGGTTCTATTTTATACGTAATGGCATCATCTCTTGAGTCACTGAATTGATGGATAGTACAGCCATTTGCTTAAGGCTGTGCTTTATGTCACTTTATTAAGCCGGAATAGTTACATAAACGGATGCTACCTGAACAAATAGAAAGGCAGATTACAGCAGCGAATTGTTATGCCAGGAAGAGAAACAACAGAGTAGACAAAGAACTTGCAAGTTAGAGCCTTCAAATGCCACATGTTGCCTGAAGAGTGAAGGGATATAAGGTATGAACTCTCCCACACTCTTCTCATGGTCAAAGTCTAAATAAACAGACCATTTCTACCCCACATGGCGTGCTGAAAGTATTCAGTAATGCCCACCCTGGGAATCATCACAGCGTTCATTGAAGCAATTTCTCTTATGGAGTTGATCATATTAATGTGGTTCACTCATTAAGTACCCATAATATTTTCTTTAGTCACAAAGTTCTTTCAACTATATTCATTGTTCTTTCCTTTCTGATAGCTATATGTAAGAAATAACAAAACAGTAACAGACAGATTGAGGGCTTTTGTGCAATAATTCTTACTTTGTTTGCTATTAAACTTCAAGCAGGCCCAGCATGTTTCCTCAAAATGGATGTCCATGTTATTTTTATATTACATCTCTCAAACATTGGAAATAGGTGACCCTGTTATTTCAGGCAACGTATTAAGTGTTATAAGGTGGGCTACTATGGTTACTCTCTAAAGACTTCATGTTAACTACAATGCATGGCTCACAGCTTGTCGTACAGTCAAGACCTGCTACAATAGTCTATTTCAGTGGCTCTCCCAAGTTAAAACACCTGGATAAATGCACAGCATTTCTCCAACCAAATGTGGGAAAGGAAAGAGACCATAATTATGATGAATTCCAGAAAACCAGAAAAATTTTGTCCATAAAAGATGTGGAGTCATCAAAAGACATTAAGAATTTGAGTTACATGTTCAAATCTGCAGTTCAGACATTATGCTGGTACAGGTGTAGAGAAAGGTTTGCATATGAAAAAGACTGTAGGCAATGGAAGGTGGCTATGGGACTATTGCAAAAAATTCCAGTGAGAAATAATACAGACTTGGATGTGTACACTTCAACAATTAAGGTCTCAAGATGTGCTAGTCCTTTCGTGTAGTCATCATATTTTTGCATCCAATTCTCAGCTTTGTAATGCAAGACCACGTATCCTTAGGTACCACGATTCCTTTAGGTACCTAAAGATGGCAAGCCTCTGAGAATCCATGTCATGCCAGTGGAACTCTCATAATTTGTATAATCTGGAATGTAGGAATTTATTTCATTAACTTTTAGAAAAGGATATTCCATTTCAGTGACTGGAATACATAGACTATCTCTTAGTTTTACTAGCTTGACACTGATCCCACTAGTTCTCTTGATGTTGGTGGGAGTTACTTGAAAAAATAGTTCTAATGTGTCATCTAAGTTTTGGGAAATACACAGGTAGCAAAGTTAAATTTTCTTTACTGAAATATTTTTTAAATCCCTATTGTGCTAATTCTCTAAGAGGAATGGTATGTGGTGCTCTCCAAACTTAGCTGAACATGCCATGGTTTTCCCCACCTGAAGCATATCTGCATATTAGTGTTTTCCAGCACACATTTACGGGAACACCAAAGGATGTCTCTGTGTTCTCAATGCTATTAAATTTCCACTGGCTTAATGGCTCCAGGTGGTATTTCACAAACTAAATCATTTCCTTGTGGGAAATTTTAACATTGACTCAAGGAGTATATGGGGTGTGTGGTAAGACCAGTTTGTCTTAACAATACTCATAGCAGCAATTAACTGTAGCCTTCATTATGTGATTCCAACTTCTGCAGTTTTAATATTTGTGCAGATGTTTCTCTCATTTCTACATCCACCTTTATTTATTAAAGACTGCTTGAATAGAAAGATTGCATGATTCCACAGCGGCCATTAGAATTGCATCAACGACCCCTCATTATTACATCATTTGAAACTTTCATTTAAATCTTGAAATGAAAATGTACAAGTCATTTCATTTCTGCCTTTAATCTAAGTATGTCACTGACATATTTAAGTAAAATTAAACATTAAAATGTTTAACTTTTAGATAGAAAAGACTTTTAATTTTAAAAGACACATTTGCCAACTGTTTCCACTTCACAGAAAAATTGTTTTCAATTACTAACCAGAACTTAGGCCAACAAGGGTCCAGTCCAGAAGTTAATTTTAATAAAATCCCAATTTCAGACCGGATTATTTAGCACTGCAAAATAATCCCTTTTTCCTTATTTATGAGATCTCCAGATTTTTTATTTCCAATTTGGACTACCTCTGTGCTCCTAAATATACCGGTAAATTCATACTTTATGAGTAAGGCTTTGTTACTGCCATCACCTGGACAACTTATGGAGCATTTGCAGAGAAATTTCATTGGTTGAGAAGAGCACTTCCCAGCCTTGAAGTAGTCAGTGTGAGAGCTCGGCAAGCTGTTTTATCAGGCCTGTCCTTTCAGTGTAATTTTTCTCCTTTTCACATTCATAACATTTTGGAAAATTTTTGAAGACTTTTAACAAGATGTTGGCCTTTTTTACCTTTCTTTTTATTTCTTGATTCATTATTTGTAAGTGAGAATGACTAGCCAGAGGGGCTGACTTTGGTAAACTGATTTCTTTTCCCCCTTGTAGATGTCTCAGCAGAAAGATGCACTCTGCCAAACCTTGGGGCACCATGCTTGCTTTGGTGAACTGATATTTTATTTAGTTTTTCTTTTACATTCCTAAGGGAAGGATGCTAAAGAATAAAGCAAGCCTGAAGGGGGTTACTCATTTAAAAACATACAATAAAAATTCAGAATTTCTTGTTTTGGAATCTTAAAGTTTCCTATTAGAATTCTAGTTTCAGAGAGGTTATTAGGTTTCAGTTTTTCTTTCTCTAATCTAATGAAGTCTAAAATTTCACAGCCTAAAAGGGCATTTTTAAACTAAATTAGCATAACTCAACCATTAGAACCTTTTTTTAATTGCAAAAGTAAGATTTCTATGCAAATAGGCCATAATTTTTACACAGCATATATAATTTATACAGCTTAGAATTGTTGCTGATAATGGGTTTTCTTATATAATGTATTTGATTACATTTTTCAAATCAAAATCATCAGATCTGAAGGACCCAGAGATCACTTTAAACTGTCCTTTAATAATCTTTTGGTCACTGGCCATTCATTACTTGATGCAATAAATACATGTTGAGGAACAACATGGGTAGAAATAAGAGGGTAAATAGGAGATAGTAAATATTAATATCAGACCCCTACACTCCTTTCCTGGGTTCACATTCTAATTGAAGAAGTAGAGAACTAAACTCATATATGTATTTTTCTAATACAAACTAATTATAAGAGAGGTACAAAGATCTAAGTCTGGAACAGGTAAGGGTCTCAAGTCCTTTACCTTCCTCTAGAATCAGGATATTGACTGAGAGTGGAAGATGGGCATGCTGTTACCAGAGGTAGATGGAATACATATTGCATGAGAGAAAAAAAGAAAAAGATGTTTACTATACAACTACAGGCCCAATTGAGGGTGGGAGTGGAAACAAAGGTTTATTCATTAAGTGACAGGGAACAGTGGACTCGATTCTCTCTAGTTACTACCACCTCTAACATTTTGTTTCTGTATCTAAAGTTTCAAATAAACGTGTTACACTGCCCCAGAGAAGGAATCAAGGCTAGGGGCAATCAGGACTGTGCGAGGATGGAAGCATGCACACTCCTTTTTATGCAACCTGTAACAACAATTAAAAGTTGGCCTTTCCAGGTTTTTACCGCATGAAAAAATCCTCTAGAAAGCCCTGGGTCCTATTATGTGACTGTAGCCTGCTAAACACTGAAGTTTCAAACATGGATGAGAACGGTTTCTTTTTTCCAGGAATACTCAGTTAGCAGAAGAGACGGGTAATCGTAAGGTTTCAGCATGAAAAAGGTTATAACAGATATGATCAGGATACTATGTCACCAAAAATAAGAGGCACCTTTCCCATCCAAAAAGCCCATGAAAAGCTTCCTGGAGTAACTGATATATAAGCTAAGACCTCAAAAAGGCTCAGTCAGATGGAAAAAAAATGGGGGTTGGAAGTTTTATTAGAGCTTTTCTTTACCTAACAAGGATAACATTTAGTTTTGAAAAACTTCTTCTTTAAAGGCGACCTTCAAGTCCAATCATATATAAATCAAGAGAGTCTCCTTTAATGTCAAATTCCTAACAATAGCATATGTAAATGGTGGTACATAAACATCACATTGGGATAAAGCTCCTTCTGGCTTTTTGCCAATGCTACAATACATTTTCATCTTGATTGAACATCATATTATAATCACCATAAAAATTTGTTTTTAACGTTACTGTGAAATAATAGCAGACAAGCCTCAGAGACTTTCTGGAGAACAAATGTAATTCATAATACCGGAAATACACAAAGTTAAGCTAGTTGGAATCTAATTGTGCTTAGAATTAACAATATCCAAAGTGGAGCCATTTACTTCAGAGTTCATGATGTTGCAGCATCACCTATAATTTTATAATTTACATCAAAGAACCAAAAAGAATAACTAAAACAATTTCGGAACCAATACCAGGAAAATCATAAGCACATGGTTCACCCAGGACTGGACTTAAGCTAAATGACAAAGGTGTCCCTTACATATGCCTTACAGCTATTGTCACACATTACCTTAAGTGCCTATAAGTGATCACTGCCAAAACATTGGCAAAGTCCATAAATATTGATATATGTCCACCAGCTAGACAATGCTGAGAATTCACTAAAACTGCAGAAAATAGTTTCAGAACAATAAAAAAAGTACTTTAAGCCAAAACAGCAATTTTTACTGCATGAATTGTAAACAGTGTATGAATATTATTAATACATAATGGTGGAGGGCAAGATGGAAGGACAAGGACATTGCCCATGGAAAAAGGGATCCAGGCTCAGACAACTACTCCAAGAACCCTGGCCATTTCCTGAACTTTCAGTCACTTTTCTTTTACTTCATCCAGTTTCCACTCCATTCTGTATAAATGGGTAGTACAAAAGGGTCAATGGCCTTTCTGTTCCCCAAAATGAGCATTTTAGATTACTTTACTTTTCACTGCAATAATATTAATGATGCTTCCCTCCTTTGGAAAATCTCTCTTCCATTAGCTTCTATAATATTCTCTTAGTATTCTTCCTGTCTCTATGACTATTTTTCTTTTACAAACTGTTTTTTGTAAACAAAAAACTCATCTTCCTCTAAGAGGACCTTAAAAGTTAGAGTTCTTCACGGCTCAGTCCTAAGGTCTCCTCTATTTTCACTTTTTGTGCTCTCTCTAGGTATTCCCAACTGTACTAATAAATTTAATAATCATGGATGATTAGATGACTCCCAAGTTACATTCCCACAAACCCTCTTCTTAGTTCAAGAGCAACACAGTACATTAAACTGCCTTCCTAACATCTCTTCTAAGACAGTACAAAGGAGTCTGCAAATCAATAGGCCTCAGTCTACAGCT
>CAUYRT010087223.1:0-74392 GCA_963574885.1 Lepilemur ruficaudatus | reverse complement strand
CGGCGATTATAATTTCATATCTGAAATTGTGACTTGCTGGTTAAAGGCCTTCACCCCCTTCTATGGCTCCTTTTTGCCTTTTGGATAAAATCCAAGCTCTTGAGCATGGCCTTTCTATCGCTCGGTGACCAAACCCCCCCCCCCCCCGCCTGCCTCTCCAGATTCATCTCCTGACACTCCCTATCCCCTGCTTTATGTTCCAGTAATAATCTCAGCTCCTAATCCTCCTCCCGCCACCGCAGGATGTTTTCTTATCTGTGTGCCTCATGCAGCTTTCCCCGCCAGAACTGCCTTTTCCTCCCACTCTTTTTACCTCATCAGTGCCTGCATGTCTCATAAGACACTAGCCAGCTGTCACGTCTTCCTTGAAGCTTTACTCTAAACTCCTGGACTCCCCTGTCCCCCAGACTGGGTTTCTGTGTGCAAATCTCTATCATTACATTTCCTTTGTTATTTATTCATTCCACCAACTAATCAACAATATTTACTTTAGCAGAATTTTAAGCACTGAAATACAATAGATGATACAATAAAGTTCCTACCCTAATGGAGCTTACATTCTAGTGAAGGGAGAGTTAATAAATAAAAATGCAGTATGTCAGTAGGTAATAAGTGCTATGATGAAAAACAAAGCACAGTAAGGCGGCGGGGGGCTGTTCTCAGGTTGTAGGGGAGGTTGTTTAAAGAACATGGTCAGGGAAGGCCTTACTAATAACACGGCCTTTGAGCAGAGACCTGGGGGCAGTGAGCCAGCCAGCCGCGCAGCGATGGGAGGCAGTCCCGAGGCAGAGCGTGCTGTGTATGCTGCAAGGTCAGCAAGGAAGGCAGCGTGCTTAGAGCAGAATGGGTGAGGGAGACAGTGCAGAAGATGAGGTTAGAGAGCTGATGACAGCCAGATTAGGAAGGGCTTTGTAGGCCATAATAAGAACTTTGACTTTTATTCTAAAGCTGGGAGCCATTTGAAGCTTTTTGTGCAAAGAAGTGACAAGGCCTGGCTGTGTGCTAAATAGATCACTCTGACCGCTGAGCTGAAGACAGGGTGAGGTAGAGGTAGCACTGGGGAAGGGTGGAGGCATGGAGACCAGTTAGGAAGCCGTTGAAATACATAGTCCAGCTGAAAGGCGATGATGGCTCAGACTGAGAGTGGAGCCAGTGAAGGTAATGGTAAGTGATTGGATTTTGGATATATTTTGAAGGTAGAACCAACAGGATTTATAAAGGATTGGATATAGGCCATGAGAAAAAAACAAGTCAAGAAGGACTTGGTTTTTGTTCTAAACAACTAGGACAGAAGTGTGAAGTCAGGAAGGTGGCAGAAGAGTTTTGGGTATGTTAAGTTTCAGAAACCTCTTAGGTTTCTGATTGGAGATGTTGAGTAGGTAGGGGAGGGTGTACATCTGGAGTTCAGAGGAGAGGGCTGAGCCAGAGATATAAATCTGAAAGCTGTCAGCATTTAGATGCTACTTCAAAGCTATGGAACCAGATGAGAGAGAGGAGGTGGGATGACTGAGTCCCGGAGCACTCCAGACCTTAGAGGCCACAGTGAGGAAGGAGAGTCAGCAAGGAAGCTGAGAAGGACGGCTGACGAGTTGGCAGGAGAACCTAGTGAAAAATGCATGTTAAGCGGGAGGGAATGATGACCTCCCTGCAATGCTGCGGATAGATTGAATAAGCTGAGGACATCGTATTACAAGTCTGTCTACGTATTTGTCTTCCCCAGTTGGCTGTAGAGCTTCTTGGGGACAGGAAAGGCCTATAGGAGTGTTGTTACAGCTTTGAAGTCAGTGAGATATGGCATGCCATTTAATGGCTGTTCCTCTTTAGGCTGGTTTTCTCTGTCCCTCTAAGTTTCAGTCTCATCTGTAAAACGGGAAAGAAGTAACATGTTTTCCACTGAGTCATCGTGAGGATCAAATGAGATCATCCGTACAAAGCACTAAGCGTAGTCCCCTTCATATAGTTAAACACATGAGGATTATAATGACCATTATCATTATAATTTAGTATTCCTGGCATACTGCCCCGCCCTGTTGAGCAACATTTGTTGACTGAATGAGTGAATTACCTTTTTTGTTTGTTCAGCCTTTCATTCAAGGCACTTCCCTGTGTGATCTTTTAACACGGTATTTTGTGGGTTTTTCTAGGGCTGATCCTCACAAAGTAGACTCTGGAAGAATAGAAAAAGAGAAGTTCTCGGGGTGAAATTGACGCGATGGAGCTCCCCAACTACAGCCGGCAGCTGCTGCAGCAGCTCTACACTCTGTGCAAGGAGCAGCAGTTCTGTGACTGCACCATTTCCATTGGCACCATTTACTTCAGGGCTCACAAATTAGTCCTGGCTGCCGCCAGCCTCCTGTTCAAAACCCTGCTGGACAACACAGACACCATCTCTATCGATGCCTCGGTGGTGAGCCCTGAGGAGTTTGCCCTCTTGTTAGAAATGATGTACACTGGCAGACTCCCCGTGGGCAAGCACAACTTCTCCAAAATCATCTCTTTAGCTGACAGCCTGCAGATGTTTGATGTGGCTGTTAGTTGTAAAAATCTTCTGACCAGCCTTGTAAACTGCTCTGTTCAGGGTCAGGTGGTAAGGGATGTCTCTGCACCATCCTCAGAGTCATTCGGGAAGGAATCAGAGAAGCCTCAAGTAGAAATCCTTTCCTCTGAAGGTGCTGGAGAGCCTCATTCTTCCTCAGAGGTTTCTGCCACTCCAGGGGCCCCCGTGAAGGCTGAGACGGAGGAAGCAGTCCACACAGTTACACAGGAGACGAGTGTGGATCCTCCCCCTGCCCAGGAGATTGAGGGGAACGCAGAGACCACAGTGGAGATTCCTCATACAGCTGAAAGTTGTTCCCCTGCCCCTGTTGTGCAAACCATTAGTGACGCAAAAGAGGCAAGCACAGAACCAGGTAATATTCATGTAACAGTGTCCTATCATCTATCTTTCTGTTTTCAATTACTGGATTCAGTGATATTAACCAGTTCTTACGTTTCATTGATAAATTTACCAAAGACCTCTGTGTTAGGTAGAAAACCAAAATCCAATGCAGTACCCCACTGGGGCATTCTTCTTTTAAAAGCATCTGTGTTTTTGAATGTTGAAAAGTCTAAAATGACAACAGAGCAGAAAAGCAACATTGACATAATGATGTACCATTTCTGGTAATTACTCATTATTTTAACCGGGCTGAGGATGGCACAAAGAAGGAAGCTGTGAGCGCGCTGTTGTCTGTTACTCGTAATTGATGTGCTGAATGTCACGTAAGTGCAGTGTATGACCTGAAGGTTCTCGGACAGCTTAAAACATCATTTTGAGTAATGAACTGCTGGTTTGTTTTATTTTGTTTTACATTCAGAGTGTGAGAGGAAGCACTACCAGCTGAATTTTCTTCTAGAAAATGAAACTATCTTTTCAGATGCACTCAAGGTTACCCAGGATGTTTTAAAAAGACTGGAAGTATGTTCAGAAATTAAAGGCCCACAGAAGGAGGTAAGTACCTCTGAGTTTTATTCGTTTGCTAGTTTAGTGTTCTCATGATAACCTTATCAACTTCTCATAAGGGGCAAAAATATGAAAATGCAAAGTAATCCAGTATTTCAATTTTAAAGCTTTAACTTTTTTGGGGCATCTATTCCATAAGGGGCACTCTTGCTAAAGTGCTAGGTAAGATACTGTCAAAATTAAGTTTTTTTTATATATATATATTTTATTGTTCAATATAGTAATATATGTAGTTTAATTTTTTTTTTACTTGAATAAATTTACTTGAATAAATTTTTACAGGTTGAATTCCATTACATGTATATATTGTATAGTGGTAGAGTCTGGGCGTTTGGTGCATCCCTCACCGAGATAGTATACATTGTGACCCATAGGTAATTTTTTATCTCTCATCCCTCCCACCTTCCCTCCTTGTGAGCCTCCAATCCATTATACCAGCGTTCCCTAACGTTTTTGGCACCAGGGACTGGTTTCGTGGAAGACAGTTTTTCCATGGACCAGGGTCGGGTGGGGTGGGGTGTCGTGGGTGGAGTAGGGGGAGGGTGGTGTGGAGCTCAGGCAGTGATGGGCAGCGCATTTCCTAACAGGCCATGGACCGGTACTGGGCCACGGCCTGGGGGTTGAGGACCGCAGCATTATAGCACTCTCTGTGCCCTTGTGTAGTCATAATTTAGCTCCCACTTATAAGTGAGAACATGTGACATTTATGTTTCTGTTCCTGAGTTACTTCACTTAGGATCATAACCTGCAGTTCCATCCAAGTTGCTACAAAAGGCACTATTTCATTCTTATCACTAAGTAGTATTCCATGGTTTATATATAACGCATTTTCTTTATCCACTCATCAGTTGATGGGCACTTAGGTTGATTCCATATCTTCGTGACTGTGAATTGTGCTGTGATAAACATACAACTGCAGGTATCTTTTTGATGTAATGATTTCTTTTCCTCTGGGTAGATACCCAATAGTGGGATTGCAGGATCAAATGGTAGATCTACTCTTAGTTCTTTGAGAAATCTCCATGCTGATCTCCATAGAGGCTGTACTAATTTACATGCCCACCAACAGTATATAAGTGTTCCCCTTTCACCACATCTCGCCAACACCTACTGTTTTTTGACTTTTTAATAATGGCCATTCTGACAGGGATCGCGTGGTATCTCATTGTGGTTTTACTTTGCATTTCCCTGATGATCAGTGATGTTGAGCATTTTTTCATGTTTGTTGCCCGTTTATATATCTTCTTTTGAAAAATGCCTGTTTATGTCATTTGCCCACTTTTTAATGGGGTTGTTTGTTTTTTTTTCTTACTGAGTTGTTTGAGTTCCTTGTAGATTCTGGATATTAGTTCTTTGTTGGACAAATAGTTTGTAAATATTTTCTCCCATTCTGTAGGTGGTCTGTTTACTCTGATGATTGTTTCTTTTGCTGTGCAGAGCTTTTTAGTTAAGTCCCATTTGTCTATTTTTGTTTTTATTGCATTTACTTTGGGGGTCTTAGTCATAAATTCTTTTCCTAGGCCAATGTCCAGAAGAGTTTTTCCTAGGTTTCCTTCTAGGATTTTTATTATTTCAGGACTTACATTTAAATCTTTAATCCATCTTGAGTTAAATTTTGTATATAGTGAGAGAGAGGGATCCAGTTTCATTCTTGTGCATGTGGCTATCCAGTTTACCCAGCACCATTTATTGAATAGTGTGTGTCCTTTCCCCAGTGTATGTTTTTGTCTGCTCTGTTGAAGATCAGTTGGTTATAGGAATATGGTATTGTTTCTGGGCTCGCTATTCTGTTCCACAAAATGACATTACGTTTTAATCACCAGGTGAGTCCCAGCTTCCAACCAGTTTTGATCCAGAACACTCAGCTGATCATAGCATTTCTTCTTAATTAATCAAGGATGAAATGAAGCAGAAGGTAGTCATGGATAACCCAAAATCAGAGGTTTAAACCATAAAAACAGAAATAAAACAGCAACAGATACTCAAAACATGTACAAAAAGGACTTTACATAAACTTAACGTAGTTAATTGCATCCAGTGTTTAGGAATACATTGGCCGTTTTCAGACATAAAAATAATAATGATAAACATTTATTGAACACTTCCTATGCTAAGTTTGGTACATGTTATTCTCGTTCAATCCTCACAAAAACTGTTGAGGTGGGTATTATGGCTTAGTCCTATTCTATGGATGAGAAAACTGTCTCAAAGAGGTGGTGCCACTTGACAAAGGTCACAGAGCTCATACGATCCCGAGCCAGAATTCAAACTAAGCATTCAGGCTTTAGAGCCGTTCCCTTACACACTGAGTTATCCTGAGTTATTCATCAGCAGGGTAAAAATGATACATATATGTGTAAATGTTTGGAATTAGAAAATTGCCAAGTGGCTGTCATGCTCTGTGTCTTAGCTGACCTTTTCTTTTTTTCAGTAAGTAACTCAGCTGAGACACATCCCCGCCTGTGTGCTCCCGCTCTACCTGATTCCTCATCCCCGACCCTGCAGGATTCACCTCCACAGCCACTTTAAAACTCCCTGGCTTCCCCTTAGTCCCAGCCCTGCTTCCACATTCTGAGAGGCTGCTGGCAGAGTGGGAGGGCTTGCTCCTCTGATTGGCGGGAGTGATGTGAGTCAGACCTCCCATGTAGATAATTTAGCGTTAAAGCAATAAATGCCTTCAATAATTAAATGTTTTCATGATCCATAGCAAATTACTTTTTAAAAAAGCAAATTCAAGGTCTAGTATTTATTTTAACCTTGCTAATCGACAGTTGGCTGTGAATTGTTTTCTTGGGAGACAAGCTGTTTACAAGGCTGGCCTAACCCTGATGACTCTCTTTGGGAGGTTTCAAGTCATAAATCCTTGGTACTCTTTGTACCGATTATGCTGAAGGACATTATGGTTTTATATTTTTCGCTCTCAGGTCTCTTAACTGTTCAATCCATCATTTTTGTCATTAGTTTGTTACCTTGATAGCTTATAGACACACCTCTTCATTTTCTCTTAAGGCTTCCTTTCCACTTAACTGGCTACAGAGGAGTAACAGTATTCCTTAGGATCAGCAGTACTCAAGTTATTAGAATCACCTCTATACTTACTTGAACTGTGTCTTAAGCATTTTTTTTTTTAACATGGGTACCTAAAAGAAGTGTCTGGCACATAACAGGTACACAAGAAATGTCTGTTATTCATGGATTTGTTCAACATTTCTTTCTTTTTTTCCAATTCTTGTTCTAATCTTTTGATGGCAATAATATTAATAGTACTTTGAAATAACACCAGCTCACTGTTGGTGATCATTATAGGCTTATGTTATTTCTTCCTCAGCTTTAGAGGTCAGAGTAAGAGCTCTACAAATCACTTGGTGGCTGTATTTAAAACTGATTCTGTTGTAGTCTATAATAAATCTCTCAACTTCAGAAAGAAAAAGGGGGAAAATACTTTAAGAACATAGTTTAAATTAAATGTAGAGTTAGGGAGGTGCTGCTTTGTTCTTGGACTCTCCCTCTCTCTCTTTCACTTTCTTTTAGACAGCTTTATTGAGGTTTGATTGACATACAGTAAACTGTACACATTTGAAGTGTATAATTTGATAAGTTTTGGTATATGCCCTAAAACCATCACCACAGTCGAGGTGGTAAACATATCCCTCACCCCCAGAGTTTTTCCCTGTCCCTTGGTAATCCCTCTCTCCTGCCCTTCTACCTGCCCATCCCTTGGGTAACCATCAATGTGTTTGTTTTCAGTCACTGTTTGCATTTTCTAGAGTATTATATAAATAGAGTTTTATGTATTTTTGTCTGGCTTATTTCATTCAGCATAATTATTTTGAGATTCATCCATGTTATTGCATATTCATTCTTAATTTGCTGAGTAGTGCTCCACCGCAAATATTTTGGATATCAAATTTATTTATCCAGCTCTATCATTTGCTAGCATTGTGACCTCTAGCAACTTACTCTTAATACGCCTTCGTTTCCTAATTTATAAAAGGGAGATACTATCACCTACATCATGGGATCATTATGAATTAATTATATAAAACTCATAGTAAAATACGAAGCACATAGTAGGCGATCAGTAGGTAACAGCTGCTATTGTTTGTACATTAACTCAATGTTTTTAGACTTAATAGACCTTGAAACTCCCTTTTCGCTGAATGTCTTGTAATATCCTGGTGCCATGGTCATCTACTCTGACACGTGATGATTAGGCCATTAAATATGAAATGTCCAATTTTGAATAAAAAATGTAGCTTATTATATCTCAAACAAGAAGCAGTAGAATTAATCAAAGTATGCACCTAAACTGCCGATACAATTTTGCCATCTTAATGTTAGCTTGCTTATGCCAGCAGCGAAAAGGCCTGGAGAGCGAGTGGTGAGGAAATTGTGAAAGGTGTTTCCAACAGCTTGTGGAGAATTGAATATTTTTCCTTGCAAGAAGTGGTCCAAAGCCTGGTAGCAGTTGGTACAAGGTCTGGTGAATATGGTGGATGACAGAGTTTCCAAGTCCATCCTTTGTAGTTTGAGCAGCGTTGTTTGTGCAACACGTGGTCGAGTGTTGTCTTGCAAGAGGATTGTCCTGTCTCTGTAGAGCAATCTGGGCTGCTTAATCGCAAGCATCCTCATCATTTCATCCAATTGGTTGCAGTAGACATCTGCTATAATCGATTTACCAGGTTTCAGGAAGGTGTAGTGGATAGTGCACTGGACCACCAAACAGACACCATTAGCTTTTTTGGATGAATATTGGGTTTTGGACTCTGTTTCAGCACTTCATCTTTATCCAGCCATTATGCCGAATGCTTGTGATTGTCAAAAATAATCCATTTTTCATCACATGTAACAATATGGTGTAGAAATGGTTCGCCTTTATGTAGTGACAGCAAAGAAAGGCAAGCTTCAAGACAATTTCTCTTCTAACGCTTGTTTACTTCATGCAGAACCCATCTATCCAGCTTCTTTACCTTGCCAATTTGTTTCAAATGGTCCCATATTGTTAGAATAGTAACGTCAAACCTCGCTGCTAATTCACACGTAGGTTGAGATAGATTCATTTCTACCACAGCTTTCAGCTCATTGTTATCCACCTTGGTCTCAGGTTGCCCACGTGGCATATTTTCGAGATTAAACTCACCAGAACGGAACTTCTCAAACCATTAACATACTGTGCATTCGATAGCCACATCCTTCCCAAATACTTGGTTGATATTTCAAGCTGTCTGTGCTGCATTGGTTCCACAACAGAATTCGTACTCAAAAATGACACGAATTTTTTACTTCTCCATGGTTTCACAAAAATTGCTCTAAAAAAATTGGAAGGATAATCAAAAGCCAAACCGTGCATTTGAAAGAATGAGGGTGCACCTTCACAATAAAAATAAAACATGTATTGTGAAAGTGAAATGTCAGAGATATCCATTGTCAAACTTAGTACTTAAGGAAATCAGACATTTCGTGCTTAATAACCTGATATTTAAGCTTAATTTAAGGCTTAAATATTAGGTTATTAGTTATTAGGTTATTAGTTAGTTATTAGTTATTAGGTTATTAGTTATTATTCATGCTTTCAAGTGGGTACCACCATCCACTTGGAAGTAGCTTCCTGAACTGCAGAGGTAGTGTCTAGTATGAAGCAATCAGTCTTAGAACAACAGTACAATGTATGTAAGAATCATCTGGTGTGCTTGTTAAAATGTTTGCTTCCAGACCTCATTTCCAGAGAGTCTGATTCTTAGGTTGTGGTAGAGCTTGGGAATCTGCATCTTTAACACGTTCCCCATGGGCTGCTGTTTTGGTGTCTGTAGATCACATTTTGACAAGCACGGCTGAAGAAGGTAATGACTTACGAAACTCATAGTATATGATTGCAGATGTCATGATGTCTGTGCTGGCACCTTTCGGTGTTGTGAGAGACTGCTGAACACCCCTTTTCCCAAGTGTTACTCTTTGCTTATCCTTTGATTCAGCAGCTGCTTACTGAGTAACTGACATGTGCCAGACACACTGAGCTGGTTGCTGGGAAAATAAACTTAAGCCTTGATCCCTATCCTTATGGAGTGTCTTGATAGCAAAGAAATCCTGCCACACGTGAATTTTTGGGGAAGTGTACACAGGAGTTACCAAATTACAGAAATCACCATAAGGCTTCATGGATGAGAGCATTTAATAACTGTTCACTTGTAACATTATTTTACATTTCTGTACAATTTCAAAGCTTGTTTGGAATTTTTTTGTTTCTCTATTTATACATTTTAGCTCCCCAAGAGCTTTGAGTGGTGTTTTATGGTTGTTGGTTGTTGTTATTTGGTTAATCATCGCAATATAACTTGAGACAGCTTAACATTAAAAATAATCTACCCCTCAGTGTATAATTTTGAGGCTTGTTAAGGCTTGCTTGTGAGTGATGCGGTGTTCTGGTTGAGATGGACCAGCCTGTTCCTTTTCTGAAACACAAGTAGAGTGTACAGCTGGGCTGCATGGAGTTCGGGGAGAATACCATATACCAGTGTCCTAATTGTTTTCTTTCCTGAGATCAGTGATGAAAGGTGGCAAAGCCATTCCCTGAGCAGTGATTGCAGCCACATGAGAAGAGGCTGGGCTGCTTGAATTATGTGAAACCAAAGCCAAAACTGATTAAGGAGAAATCTCTTGGGGGCTGGGATGGGAAAGTGTCTTTTGCCTGTCTTTATCTCTGTGTCATATCCCCTACCCATTAGAAAAAGCAGATAGTGACCCCAGAGGTCACTACTGACCTCTGGCTGAGCCAAGTAAAACCTTTATTTAAAACCAAACTCATACTTTTTTGCAGTTTTTATGCTAGAACTTTTAAGTGTCTTCCTTCTTTATTCCTAGCCATGTTTCTGCTTTTAATTAATTGTGTATATACAAAGCGAGTCTTTGACTAGAATAAGGAGATAACTTTTTTTACTATTGATTTGTGGGCTTTTTGATCCGCTTTTCACCTAAAGTTCTAGAAAGATTCCCAAAGCTTTTTTTTCTCCTTCAACTTTATTTCAAAGGCAAACAAGTCTCCTCTCCTATGTGAATCTGATGTTTTCAACTGTGTCCACCTCTTTGGAGTTTTGTCAAGTTGTGCAGGTCTGTGTTTTGTGGACTGTCTTCACTGACACTGTTGGGGAACCCTCTTGAGAGTGAGTTAATGGGATTCACTTTACTGATCTGTGAGAAGTAGAAATAAGTTGTTTTTTCAAATCTCTCTGTTAGTTATTAAGTCTAAGATATACAGCCATAGATAGAGGGGCTAGTGGTTTTGTGATGGGAATTTCATTAAACAAACATTTATTCAGCACCTACTATGTACCAGTCTCTGTGCTCAACACTGAGTTCAAGAAAAACGGTACAGATTGTCTAGGTGCTACCCAGTGTTTAAAGCAATATCAATTCTGGTAAGTCCAGTAGGAACAAGTATAAATAGATCTGATTACATTTCAAATCTGGGAGCTAGGGTGCCAGAGGTATGGAATGAACACAGTAGCTAATCCAGGCTGCTCTACTTACTATACCTGTGACCTCAGGCAAGTGACTTCACCTCTCTGACTCTCATCTAAAATAGTAGTAGTAGTAATGCCTCTTGGGAGTGGTATGAGGAGGAAAGTAGGTGGCGGGTCTGCAGTGTCCCGGATGGTGGTGAGCGATTATAGTTTGTGTCATTATTGCCACCACCTGGCCCTCAGTAGTCACGGGAGGCCTGAGTGAACAGGAATAGAGTGTAAGTCAAACAGATCTGAAGGCAGTAGGCAAATAGTTGGGGGAAATAAGTGAATTCAATTAAACAACTTGAGTTAAGGGAAAGATTAAATGGTTTTTCACATATACGAAGAAAACTGTCTCATCTTTAAATATACTTACCTATATTTCACTCATAGGTAGAGTGCTTTGATTACTTGTGTGACCATGAATTTAGTGAAGTACCTTTAACCCTGAGAATTAAAAAAGTTAGTTCCAAATGTATGGCTAAAGAACTTATCCCTTTTGACAAAACTCTGTTTTAGTTCCTCTCTTGGAGTTCTGTTACATGGTAGCAATTGATGAACCCCAGCCTGTCCTAATGTGTGACACCTTCTGTTGAGACAGAGACGCCATTTCAGAAAAGGGCTTGCTGACTCCACTGTGGAGCCCCAGGCAGCTCAGAGGCTGATGGAGAAACAGCTATAGCTCTGGCTCTGGTGCAAGTCCCCAGTAGGTTCTGGAAGAAAGAGCAGAGAGCAGGGCTGTCCAGGCAGCTGACTGCCCTCTCCTGGCCCTTTCATCAGCCCACCCTTGCTTCTCTTCCCAGATGGTCACCCTAGCATCACTGCTGTGCAATGAAGTGAACAAATGTTTTAATTTCACTGCTGAGTAGTTCTGCAGAGGGGGAGACAGCAGAGAGGATAATGAGAAGCGCATCAGATGCCACCATTGATGAGAGCTTCTCTTCCCCACTGGCGCAAATGATAATGCCAGACAAATTGGATGCTGAGAAAGGTGGATTTGGGGTACTTGCAGAGCTTCACGTGGAAAAAAGCTGGGCTAGGATAGAATGAGAGAGCTATATGCTGTGTCAGTTAGATTGCACAAAAGAAAGGAAGAAAGGAAAGGGAAGATAAAGAGGAAGAAACATGTTTACTGAGGGTATCAGCAGGGAGGGGATCTGTATGGGCAATCTATTGCTGTGTCACAAATGACTCTAAATTTTAGCAACTAATAACAAACCTTTATAACCCCAGTGTTTCTGTGGGTAAGGGATTCAGGTGCAGCTTAGCTGCGTCCTCTGGCTGCGAGTCCCTCGCAAGGCTGCAATCAAGGTGTCAGCCAGGGCTGCAGTCATCTCAAGGCTCAGCTGAGGGAGTATCTTTTCCTAAGCCCACTCACATGGCTGTTGGCAAGCTTCAGAAGATCCACTTCCAAGCTTACTCACTGACTGTTGGCTGGAGATGTTAATGTCTTTCCACATGGGCCTCTCCATAGGGCAGCTCACAGCACGGGCAGAGAGAGAGAGAGAGAAATGGAAGGCAAGATGGAAGTCACAGTAAGCGAACCTCTAAAGTGGTATCCCATAACTTGCCATATTCCCTCCATTAGAAGCAGGTCCTGAAGTATGGCCCAAGGGCATGAACACCTGGGTAAGAGATCACTGGGAGCCATGTTAGAGGCTTCCTAAGGCAGGGTCCCTATGGCTGTTACTGAAAAGGCATTTTGAAAAGCTTATAGGCCGACTAACAAAAGCATGGAAAATTGATTTAATTTGACCAAAGGGGGTTCAGCATTCAACTGATGGCTTTATTTGTTGTTTTTATTATTTTTGTGAGATAGATTCTTGCTCTATTGCCCAGGCTGGAGTGTGTGGTGTGATTATTGCTCACTGCAGCCTCAAACTCCTTTGCTCAGGCAGTCATTCTGCCTCAGCCTCCCAAGTAGCTGGGACTACAGATGCACCCCACCATTCCCAGCTAATTTTTTTTTTTAAGAGATGGGGTCTTACTGTATTGCCCAGGCTGGTCTCAAACCACTGACCTTAAGCAATCCTTGTGCCTCAGCCTCCCAAAGTGCCAGGATCACAGGCATGAGCCACTGTGCCCAGCCTTATTATTTTTTAAATAGAAGATGAGTTACCTTAGGTTCTTGGAAGTTACTTACTTTCTAATGATATCTTAATGTGGGTTATTAAACTGTTTTATCTATGTTTGCTTTTGGAGGTGACCAAAAAACAGGAAATTTTTTTAATGCTTAATTTAGTTTTATACAGCCATTCTGTGATTAGGAAGCAAGATAAAGCAAAGAAAAGAAACTCAAGATCTAACTCGTTTATAATTCTGTATATTTGGGAGGAGGGGAGAAAGATAAAATCTCTCTAAAGGTACTGTTTATGGTTATGGATTTGGAAGGAGAACCCATGGGAAAGGCTGAAAAGGAGTAGTCAGAGATCTTTTCCAAAATGCTGCAGTGTTACTGATGTCAGGGAAGAACTGTGATACAGAGGCAATGGCAGTGCCAAATGCCACTGAAAGGTCAAATGGCACAAGGCCAGAAGCAAGGCTTGTTGTGTAAACACCGTTTGTTAGGGGAAGAAACTGTGAAGCCCCTTCAGGTTGGAAGCAGTGATTAACATGGGATAATTAATATGTGGTTCGTATGTTCTTCTTATAGCTGGCAACTACAAGCCAACACATTGTTAACCTTAATTGCTACAGAATATATCTAAAATTAATAAGGCCCATAACTTTTTAAATAGTCTATCATCTGTAATGTAAATGACTTAAAGTGTTCTTTTTTCCTAAATTGTGAGATTTTAATTGCATTCTCAAATAATAAAATGACAGTTCATTGAATTTAAATTCAGATATCCTTGCCCAAGAAATACTCAAAATGTTGTAAGATTCAGAAAGGTATAATTAGGTAAGAAGTGCATTTTGTTAAAAATTCACTGAACACCTACTATGTATCAGGCCATGCTAGTTGCTGAGGTTACAGAGCTCTAGAAAGCACAATCCTGTCTTCAAGAAGTCTAATGGGGAAATAAATGAATAATTATAAGGCAGTGTGACAAGTACAGAATTAAAAACAGTAAAGAGAGGCCAGGCATGGTGGTTCACACCTATAGTCCTAACACTCTGGGAGACTGAGGTGGGAGGATCGCTTGAGGTCAGGAGTTTAAGACCAGCCTGAGCAAGAGCAAGACTCTGTCTCCGCATAAAATAGAAAAATTACCCAGGCATTATGGTGCGTACCTGTAGTCCCAGCGATTTGGGAGACTGAGGCAGGAGGATTGCTTGAGCCCAGGGGTTAGAGGTTGCTGTGAGCTAGGCTGATGCCACTACATTCTAGTCTGGGTGACAGAGTGAGACTCTGTCTCAAAAAATTAAGAAAACAAAAAAACAGTCAAGAGGAGGTGGGGCCCATGGTTGGGAAAGGCTTCCCAGCAGAGGTAACTCCTAAGCAAGGTGGGAGCGTGGGAATAGGAGTCCTCCAGAAGACAGGGGGCTGGAAGCATGAGACAGCAGGGTGTGTTGGACTTGCTGCTGGGGAAGGAAGTGCAGTGGGTGAGGATCAAACTGTTGAGGGCCTTGCGTGCCAGATGCAAGAGTAGTGTGTGGTTCTTGTAGCTGGCTAATCTCTCTTTCTGGATACTTTTGTTCCTTAGACCATAATGAAGTGTCTTGAGGGTGAAGAAGGACATTCAGCATTCCAGAGAATCCTGGATAAAGTAAGAGATGAGAGCCTGGATGTCCAGGCCGTTGTGTCCTTGATGAGGCTGTGCCAAGATTTTGATCCTGCAGTGAAAACAGCGCTATTAAGCAGAAAGCCAGAAGATGTAGAAACAGTGCAGCCACAAGGTAGGAGAAAATTCCTGTCCACTGGAATGACTGAGTTTTATTCTGGGAAGTTGCTGTAAAGTTTATTCCAATGATATATTTCTTTGGTGGGTTAGTTATTAAGTGGTTTTCACATAAATTCTACATGTAATCACAGAAACTGTATGTGAAATATATACAAACTAAATTTGAGTCCCCATTTCTGTCCCATAGTTAACTAGTCTGATACCTTGAAGTTGGAAAATACCATCAATGTTCTCCGCCCTTCAAAAAGCCACACATCCAAATCACTGACTTGAGTGCCCAGGGTGAACTGGTTTGCTGACAGCACTTGAAGACTGAAGTTTCTCTCATTTGGGTTAGGTACAAAGGGTTGGCCTTGCCAACCAGAAGTTAACCTCTGGCTGGCTCTGCAGCTTTGTGTTTCGACAGATAAATGAAACATTTTTCCTTTCATAGAGTTTAAACAGAATAATAAAGTATTTTCCTCTGTGAAAGAGATTCCACATTCAGGTGCTCAGAATAAGCTGAAAATCACTTTACTATTCTGTTAGATCTCTCTTGACAAACCATGCTGTCATTTTCTTGAAATTGACTAGCTTCTCTTGTGTGTCTCTAACTCTTTCTCCCCCAGGGAGCACAGAGGAGGGAAAGACCTTGTCTGTTCTGTTACTGGAACACAAAGAGGACCTGATACAGTGTGTAACACAGCTGCGACCTATTATGGAGTTCCTGGAAACAGCCAAGGAGGAACTCCTGACTAGTGCCGAAAAAAGGGTAACCGTGTCAAGGATCTCCTCCTGCCTTCTGAATTCATATAGCTCTTAAAAAAAAAAAAAAAAAAAAAAAAAACTTCTTTTGTGGCACATCACAATACCTTACAGTATTTTTACACATCCTGCATAGCAACCACCTTGACGTTCAGATCCTTGTTCCACGCCCCACTGTGTCCCTTCCTGTGGCTGGGTGGATGGGTGGATATATGCTGTTCCTGCTCTGACTCAGTACATCTTTACTATAAATAGCCACACCAGGAGCTGAAATGTTAAGAAAAATTTGTAGTTATTATGATACTTTTTCTCCTTACGGAAGTGATGTGCTGTCCTGTTCATATGTAGAAAATTGGGAAAATAAGCAAAAACACAAAGAATTCAAGTCTCACCACTCAGAGATGAGCACTGCTAACATTTTGGATCATGTGCTCCCACTCTTTCTTGTTTAAGTCATCCTGGGATGAGGTTATATGAAACATACAATTTCCTAACTTGGTTTTTTATTTAAGGTGTTAATACATTTTTATACCTATAATGTGGATTTTGATAGTTGCATTATATCCTGTCTGATGGACATACCATAATTCATTAATTCTTCATTGTTGGGTGTTTGTTTCCTTTTTTTTTTTTTTTGCTATAATAAATGATGTTGTAGAGCACATCCTTGCACACAAATCTTTGCATACTTCTTAAATTATTTCCTTAGAATAATTTCTAAGAAGTGGATTTCTGGACTAGAAAGTGTAAAAATTTTCAAGTGTTTGATACATACCGCTGAACTGCCCTTCAGGAAGGTTGTACCAATTTACTGTCCCACCGGCTAGCTACTAAAGTCCTCATAAAACTGCCGGCATGACTTCTCAAGGCAACTAGATAACTGTATTTGTTGGTGTTATTGATTTCAACTTTGTGCTAAAAATATTTTTATATCTGGAAAGAAGGAATTAGGGATAGAGTACTTTTGTGGCATCAGTTCTTAAAACTGTGGGAAGTGACTTAAGTGTTTTTAGAAACCACTTCTATAATGACCAAGCACTGGATTTATAGTGAGGACTAGATCCTAGATTTCATTTTTCTCAGTGAATGTATATTGCACATATATATGTGTGTATATAAATAACGGGAGTAACCTTCAGTCTCAAAATTGTATTTTGCAAATTCTGTTTTTCAAAATATTAAGTCCTTTGAACTTCTTAGAGAAAGATTATATATAAAAAAAAAAAAGATTAAACTCTTGTTTTCTCCTTAGATTTCAGATTGTCATTTCAGGCACTCAGTTTAAGTAAGTTGCTTATAGCTCTAGAAGTTTCACATTCCCTCTTTAGGATTTCATTCAATTACTCATTCAGACCTTTTCCTTATTAGTTAGAGTGAATGTGTCCTTTGAACTGTTCCATTATCTTGGTGAAACGGCATTCATAGGTAGAGCCCCAGCTCGGCCTCATTCTCTGAAGCGAGATAGGCCACACTGTCATTTTCTTCTGTCACTTTCAGTTTACTTGATAGAGAAAGCTGAAGCAGAAGAACTTAAATTAGTTATAAATCACAAAAACACTCCTTAAGATTGGAGTTCCACCAGAGCTTCATTAAGCTATTCCTTCTCATGGAAATTGAAGCAAACTAACAAAGTGAGAGTGTAGAGGTGAATGTCGGATAGCTTTGACATCATGTGAAATGTGCACCCTCTCTAGAACTTTTTTCTGTTATGAAATTATGCTAATTAGGAGTGCCATGACCTTTATAAAGACCCTGGGTTCTGTAAGAAGCGGTACATAGGAAAGTCTTTACTTCAGGACTAGAAACAGACAAAAAATAGTAATTACAATAGCTGCCATTTATTGCTTACTGTGTGCCAAGCAATGTGCTGAGGACCTTTTAAACATTTCTGAATTTTACCTTCACAGCAACTTTGTGAAGGCGTGGATGTTACCATTTCTTCATCCATTTTGAAGATGAAGAAACAGAAACTTAGGGAGGTTAAGCTGCTCACCCAGAGACACAGCTGTTTGAGGGTAGTACTGGGACCCAGGCTTCTAATTAAAGCAGTCTCTTAACCACTGTGCACACTGCTCCCTAATAATGTCATAATAGTGATAGCGTTGCTATCATTTCTTAAAGATCACGTATGCCTGGGAGTTATGCTAGGCTCTATAAACTGCACCTTCATTTTCCAGAATCCTCACATCAACTGTGCAAGAGCTGGTGGTGTTATCTTCTTTTGCAAATGAGGAAAATAAGGTTCAATGAGCTAGATAACTTGCCCAAGGTCACACAGGCAATAAATATTAGAACTAGAGTTCAAACTAGGTCTGACTGGCTTTAAAGCCCATACCTGCTCTTCACAGTACCTAATTGCCTCATTTTGTATCAGATTATTGTTTAGGAACTAAGATTTAGTGGTGAAATCTGTATGGTTTTTAGATACAAGCTCTTAAATTTTAAATTACGATTCCTTTAGTAGAAATCTGTATATTAGACCTTAAACAAAGACAGTGACTGTCCCGTACTGACAAGGAATATGACAATTTGATTTATTTTATATATATTCCTTTCATGTATGTAAAGCTGATTTGGTTTTAAAACTAAATTCATTATTTTAAAATGGGAGTTAATTTGATAATGGCGGCCCCTGGCGTACTATCATGATTGATCTGCTTGACTTTCTCCTGAGAGCTGGCGTTTTCCCAAAGGAAAGCTCAAAATTCAGTCTCTGTGGATCTGTAGATTGCATATATTGAAATAATCCCCTGCTTTATCAGTTCCATAGAGCTCAGTTATGCATACTGTGTCATAGTCTGTTAAGAAATAGTTCTATTGTAATAGGAAAATATCTATAAAATGTCTGTCACATGTTGTATTTTTCAACCTTTTGCTGGAGCTCTGTGCCCTTTTGACTCAGAAAATCCTCTAGCGCACCAAGGAAGAGTGAGGGAGTAGAATTGTTGAATCATGACTGGAACTGATGTATATGGCCATTGATTTTCTTCAAAGCACAAGAAAAATAATCCAGAAAGGCACTTAAAATCTATTATTTTGGAGTCCACAGACTAATGTATAAATTATCTGGGTACTCAAATTACTATGCAAATAAAGTAAAAGGAAATAAAATAATAGAATTACTCTGAAATTACAACTTCTGCCAATATCATGTACTACTGAACAGAGATTGGAAAACATTATACTGTACTGATTAATTGCCAGTCTTTGTTTCTCAATCTCAGTGTCTAAACAAGCTAGAGAACTAAGTTAGATGTAAGTTACTTTGCTTTATCATATAGGCCTAGTTTAACAATGTTTTAACAAAACACAAGCTGTTTGAAGCAGAGAATATACAGAGACCTGCAATTGAGAAAGAAACATTTTCATAGTTATTTGTATGGAGAATGCTTTGGATTTTTATTGAAACAGAATAAGGAAGAAACTGAAAAAAGAAAAAAATAGTGCTAGAGAACAGAAGAGGACTTGGAGACAGGGCGTCCTGTAATGCTATCTTGCTGGGTTCTCCGGCACTGTGTCAGAGAAATTTCGAATTGCCAGTAACTGGTGTCTGGTTGATTGCTTGCCACTGCAGGTGATTCTGAATTGCTGTGAGGGCGGAACACCCAAGGAGACAATAGAAAATTTGTTGCACAGAATGACTGAAGAGAAGACCCTGACTGCTGAGAGTTTGGTAAAACTCCTCCAGGCTGTGAAGATGACTTTCCCGAACTTGGGCCTTCTGCTAGAGAATTTGCAGAAAGTAGCCACTCTGCCAAGCACCACAGGTATTAGTTAATTGTTGACTCTCTGGACTAGAACCACTCCTATAGAAAATTATATTAGGTTATTAAATATGAGATGTCCGATTTCCTTAAGTGCCAAGTTTGACCGTTGATATCTCTGGCATTTCACTTTGACACTTCTTGTTTTATTTTTATTGTGAAGGTCCATTCTCATTCTTTCAAACGCACAGTTTGGCTTGAGGTTATCTCTCAAATCTTTTTTAAAGCAATTTTTGTGAAACTGTGGAGAAGTCAAAAAATTCGTGTTATTTGCTAGTGTGAATTCCATCACGGAGCCAGGGCAGCGCAGACAGCTTAAAATATCCATAAAGTGTTTGGGAAGGATGTGGCTAATGAATGCAGAGTACATGGATGGTTTGAGAAGTTCCGTTCTGGTGATTTTAATCTTGAAAATGAGCCACGTAGGCGACCTGAGACCAAGGTGGATAATGACGAGCTGAAAGCTGTAGTGGAAGCGAATCCATCTCAGCCTACGTGTGAGTTAGCAGCAAGGTTGGACGTCATTATTCCAACAGTATTGGACCATTCGAAACAAATTGGCAAGGTAAAGAAGCTGGATGGGTGGGTACGGCGTGCATTAAATGAGTGTCAGAAGAGACATTGTCTTGAAGCTTGCCTTTTTTTGCTGTCATGACATAAAGGTGAACCATTTCTACACCGTACTGTTACATGGGATGAAAAATGTATTCTTTTTGATAATTGCAAGTGTTTGGCACAGTGGTTAGATAAAGATGAAGTGCCAAAACATAGTCCAAAACTGACTATTCATCCAAAAAAAGCTAATGGTGTCTGTTTAGTGGTCCAGCGCTGCTACTGTCTGCTACAGCTTCATGAAACCTGGTCAATCAATTACAGCGGATGTCTGCTGCAGCCGATTAGACGCAAAGATGAGGATGCTTGTGATTAAGCAGCTGAGATTGGTCAATAGAGGCAGGCCAATCCTCTTGCAAGACAGCGCTTGACCACATGTCACACAAACAGTGCTGCTCAAAATACAGCAGATACAGATGTACTTGGGAACTCTCTGTCATCCACCGTATTCACCAGACCTTGCACTAACTGACTACCACTTCTTCCAGACTTTGGACTACTTCTTGCAAGGAAAAATATTCAGTTCTCCACAAGCTGTGGGAAACACCTTTGCAATTTCCTCGCCACTCGCTCTCCAGTCTTTTTCTCTGCTGACATAAACAGGCTACCGTTATTAAGATGACAAAACTGTGTCAATAGTTTAGGCTCATACTTTGATTAATTGTACTGCTTCTTGTTTGAGATATAATAAACTACACTTTTGATTTGAAATCGGACATTTCATGTTTAGTGACCTGATAGCTTAAAACACCCTTTTGCCTCCATGCTGAGGAGATAAGAAAATGTTAAGAAATGTCAGTGCAAAACAGAAACTAGCTGTCACAAATTGATTCTCTCAGTATTTCTGGAGTTCAGATTTGAAATCTGAGAATGACTCTTTCGATTAAGCTCTCTCATGGTGTTCCTGTTCCTGTGGTTCAAGGTCAAGGTTTATCAACGTGTGGCTTTCCTGGGGCTGTCCACGATCACCTGTGAAAGCCGACGGAGCAGACGTGCTCATGAGGCTCAGCATCCTGACAGCTGAGTTGACAAATATGAGCAATAAAACCTCAAGTCTCGGTTGCCCCTTTTCCACTCGCATTCTGTTCGGTTTCAGTGGTCCCCAGAGCTAACCTCCCTTGTGTCTCCTCAGCATAGGGAAGTGAGTCCATATCCAATCCTTAAAAAGACAACCCAACTCAAGCCAATTCTCCCCTATCCCAGGGTATTTAGGACTGAGGTAGTTTTCAGAAAAAGACATTTGGGAAATGGGAGAACTTTTTTGTAGCTTACAAAAGTAATAATGTACTTATACAAACTGGGACAATTCCAAAAATAAAGAAGAAAACTTAAAATCCTGCCACTCAAGTATGTCAGTATTAATACTTTGACATATTTTATCTATTACACTTTTTTTTTTTTTTGAGATAGAGTCTCACTCTGTTGCCCGGGCTAGAGTGCCATGGCATCAGCCTAGCTCACAGCAACCTCAAACTCCTGGGCTGAAGCGATCCTCCTGCCTCAGCCTCCTGGGTAGCCTGGTCTACAGACACATGCCCCTGTGCCCAGCTAATTTTTTCTATTTTTATTTGTTTAGCTACTTTCTTTCTATTTATAGTACAGACGGGGTCTCGCTCTTGCTCAGGTTGGTCTCGCTCTCCTGAGCTCAAGCAGTCCTCCTGCCTTGGTCTCCCAGAGTGCTAGGACTATAGGCGTGAGCCATTGCGCCTGGCCTATTACACTTTTTTATAGTGTTGATGCTACTATATTTTATAATTTTATGGTTTCTCCCATTTAACAGTATAATAACACTCTTCCCCACATTTCAAAAAAATTCCCATAATCCTGTTTTTTGAAGGCTATATAGTTTTCCATCATAAAAATGTGTATGATATCCTTATTTTAGGGCAGATGTAGCATAATGGTTAGGACTTCCTGGCTTTGCAGTCTGACGCTACTATTTTATAGCTGTATTACCCCGAGCAAATGACTTAACCTTCCGGAGCCTCATTTTTTCTGTGAAATGGGGATAAGAGTGGTACCTATCATGTTCATGTCTGTGGCTACCGTGAAATAACACATGTGAAACATTTAGCACAGTGCCTGGCACGTAGGCACTCAGTAAATATTAATTGTTACTATCTTCTGCATCAGCACAGATTATGCATTGACAGTTGTCTTTGTGCATAGTTTTTTTTTTTTTTTTTTGCCTTCAGAGAATTTCTTAAGATTATATTTCCAGAAATGAAGTTACTAGGTCAAAGAAGAGAATCAGTTTTTATTTAATATCTACAAAGCTAAGGGAAATGCCTGATAATTTTTATTTTTCTTTACTTTCAAGTAAATAATGACCTTAAAAGACAGCACCTAACAAATTGGCTCAAAGGGCAGATAAGCAGAGCCGCAGGTCAGTGTTGTGAGCAGTCTTGTCTCATGCCTGCTATATTTTGGATCACCACATGGACCCTTTACCTCAGGCGTGACGAATAACACCCCTTGAATCTGTACATCTGACTCTTACAGGCACAGCCTTCTAATTACCCCCCTGTTGAGCAGTCGCTCGCTTCTACCACCAGGCACTAACTTTCAAAGTGTTCGCGGTTTTATGACCCTGAAGCACCAAGTGATTAAGCGTAGACCAGAGGAGATCTGAACACATGTGCATGAGGCCCCAAGCCGCGGGTGGGACTCTGCAGAGGAGACAGAGCTCTGGTGCTGATCTCTTGCTCCCTCTCTCATTTGTAATGTCCCATGGTACTTTATAGGAGGTTTTGTTGCATCAAACATTATTGTCTCGCTAATTCCTTACAGTCCAACCAAGCCTTGATGATTATGGGACTGAGCTATTGAGACGGTATCACGAAAACCTCTCTGAGATTTTCCCAGACAACCAGATGTTACTGAAGGTGATCTCACACGTGACGAGTTTAGCCCCTGGAGAAAGAGAGGTAAGAGACGGAGGGAGGAAGGGTAAAAAGAGAAAGAAGGGAAAAAATATGAAAAATATGTATATATATACACACACACACTTATATTTTGTATAAATGTACATGCATAGTCATGTTGCGAAATGCTAAGTAGAGAAGGAAAAATAGAAGGTAATCTCTAAGGCAAAGTAGTAACAAGTAGGACGGTTGTAATTTCTGCGGTAATAAGGAAGGGCATTCAAAGGGATGCCACGTGTAAGAAGTCTCTCAGGTTGAGAGAGGTGAAGGATGTTGAGAAACTCCTTCCCAGACATGCGCTCACCGTAACCCAAGACCCACAGCTGCAGCTCTGCAGCTGGGCCAGTGGCTAGAAAGTCTCTCACGTGCATGTGTATGCTGTATCTTGAAGGTCATGGAGAAGCTTGTGAAACGTGACTCGGGTTCAGGTGGTTTCAGTTCCCTGATGTCAGCAGTTCTAGAAAAGCAGGCTCCGTCTGCTACAGCCATTTGGCAACTGCTGCTGGTGGCTCAGGAGACAAAGACCTGCCCCTTGAACCTGCTCCTGGAGGAAATACGAAGGGAGCCTGGTGCCAACGCTTTCTTCCGGGCAGGTAAGGTACCGACCTCTGTTATGGGTTTATCCCCACTGGAGAGTACTGTCAGTCTTTCCAGAAAATAGAAGGAGCTCTCTTATGGGGTCATCCACATCCCTACCACTAGAAATAAGGACTGGCAATTTGGTTCAAGGACACAGGAGTTAGTAAACCTTTTTTTTCAGAATGCAATAATTATTCTAAGATTATGTTCACTACTATACTCTGATTGCAGTGCTATTCACCATTTTCCTCACTGCCAACCCCAGGCAGGAGATGGGTGAAATGTGTTCTCATTATGAAGAGTTGAGTTGAGAAAAGGGGAAGGAAAAGGTGCTCATAGTTTTACTAATGAATTTTCGATCCCCCCTCTCTTTCAGTGACTGCCCCAGAAAGTGCTGCTTTAGAGACAATCCTGAGGCATAACAGATTGATCCTAGAGGCCATCCAACAAAGGATGGAGCTCAAGCACTTTACGGCAGAGGAAGAACATCTGGCAGAGACTGTGAAAGAGGTGTTGTAAAAAACATATTGACTTCTGAATTCCAGAGCATTCTACAGAGTTGATGCCTGGGGCTGTCTTCATTCCTAAGGGAGGAACCAGCACCTGTGGAGTACCTGCTGTGTGCCTCGCCCCATGCTAAGCTAATGCTTTATGACACTTTGCTCTTTTAACCCTCCCAACACTACATGGCTGGTAAGATTGTCACATTACAGGCAAAGGAGCTCGGAATCCAAGGGGTTAAGTTACACATCTTAGATGCTCTAGCAGGTATGAGATGAAGTCAGGATTTGAACCCAGGTTCATGTGACTCAAACCTAGATTGATTCCATTTGTCTAAACCTAGGAAGATCTCAGGGGGAACCATGACACTGTTCTCTAACCTGTTCAAGACGGCATCTTTTCTCAGATGAAGGAAAGGAAAACTGGTCTTATTACATGTTCTATTCTGGCTTCTAGAGAAAGCCAAGATAAACACAGATAGAACAAAGCTTTTGCCCATATGGGGTAACAAATAGTGCCAACTCATTTTCTGTAAGGCTTCTCAAAATGTGGCCAGCATCCCAGGAATACCAGGTGGGGCTTGGAGGAACTTATGGACATCTAGCCCAGATCATGGGCAATTTGAGTAGGGAAGAATAAGAAAGGAACATAAAATTAAACTACAGATTCACCTATAGTGCCCTTTTGATCCAGGTAGGCATGGAAGGTGTGCAGAAGGGCTGATTTCTTAACTCTGTTCATACAGGTGACAGCCTCACATTGTTCTCTGAGATGGGAAGAAGATAACACACATTTCTGTGGGCTTCAGAGGAAAGATTCATCTGCTAGACTCTCTCCAGCATGCCACATACTTCAGAGATGGGGCTTCTGCAGTTGATCAGTTTTAGCCTCACTAATTAGTCTCCTTCCTGCCTCCAGGGACATCAGGTTTATTTAGATAGACTTGAAAAGAGCAGAAATAAAATGTCTTCCAAAATGAAAATTCCATTTGGCCATCTGTGGATGGTTTAGCTTTATTTTCTCAGTGTACTGACTGTTTCTGCTGATAGCTCTAACATTCGGAAAGAGGACAGCTTTGAAATAATATTCTTGGCCTCTTTAAAGCTCCTTTTTGAACCTTCTTTAAAACGCTGAGTTTCTGTGAAAGAAAATGATGTTGAAAAGGGTATATCTAAGTATCTAAAAATATGAAGCCACTGATCGTGCAGAATTACTTCCAGACATCGAGACAATATACATTATAAAAAATTATCCTGATCTTCAAGACAGAAACACCAACAACCAAGTCCTATAGTTTTCTAAGCTTTTAATATTTAGCTCTAAAAGAGTTATTTGGGTGATTCCTAGTTTCTGAGAAGATATTTCTCTTAGAAAATGCTTTATGCTTCCCTGCTTGTGTCTTCGTGTTTGCACATTTATCTTGGTATGTCCTTCCTTTTTTTATTTTGTTAGCTTTCCCATTCTTTGGGAGAAACAGGCTCACTACTACATGTATTATAAATGGAGCAATGCCTTCCTGGAATTACCTTTTTTTTTAAAGTTGGAAACCGTGGAGAAAATCTGCTGAGATTAACCCCACACCTTTGTCTCATGGTATTCATTTAGATTCTGAGCATTTCCTCTGAGACAACCAGCCCCGAAGCTTCCCTGAGAGCAGTGCAGAGCAGAGCCATGGAAAAATCAGTCTCGGCCACAGAAATATGTCACCTCCTGTGCAGTGTCCACAAATCCTCTCCAGGCCTACAGCCTGTCATGCAGGAGTTAGCCTATATTGGTAAGAAACGGGGTGGGGTGGGGGCCTATCAGGCCTCCCCAGGTTATTTCCTTATTGAAGAAAAGAGGCAGCACTTCATGTAAGAGTTCACCCCCACCTTAAGGTAGTTTTTCATTTTCTATGTTCTCAGTACCTAAAAACGTCATGAGACATAGATGTAAAATGGTGCTATTTGTGTTTATTGGAAAATAAAGATGACAGTGATATTATTTCAGAGTGTTTTTGAGAATCCCAAGTAGTCTCCAGTTTCCTGTAAGATGGCGTGTTAGAAAAGTTACAAAGCAAAGTGGAAACAGAATTCCCAGAGCCATGAGATTTCTCTGTTATGCAGGTTTCCTTACTAAGGAAAATGGAGAGAAGGAAACGTGGAAGGTGAGTGATAAATTTCACCTTGAAGCCAGTGACAAAGAAGATGAAAAGGCAGTGGAGCCGGCTGAAGAAGACTGCCAGTCTAGGGAACAGAACGATCAAGGAGAGACTGGTTCCTTGCCAGGACAAGAGAAAGACGCTTCTGCCTCCCCAGACTCTGTCAAGAAGAACTTCATCTGTAAGGCCTGTGACAAAAGCTTCCATTTCTACTGCCGCCTGAAGGTACACATGAAGCGCTGCCGGGTGGCCAAGAGCAAACAGGTGCAGTGTAAGGAGTGCAGTGAGACCAAGGACTCCAAGAAAGAGCTGGAGAAGCATCAGCTGGAGGCCCATGGTGCAGGTGGAGAGCCCGATGTCCCCAAGAAGAAGAAGAAGAGGCTTCCAGTGACATGCGACCTCTGTGGGAGAGAGTTTGCCCACGCCTCAGGTACATTCAGGAAGGCGGAGTAACGGAGGATAATAATTCTGGGTATTACAGTCTGGATTCCAGGCCTTGCCCCCAGTCATGTAAAGTGAGGGGTGTGGGTGGGCTTAGGAAATAGAGCGGGTTCCTACAGAGGCAGGGTGATACTTTGAAAAGAACGTGGGCTTTGGAATCAGCTCTTTAAGCTTTGATTTCCCCAAATATATTAACTATGCACCCTGTACCACCTATTTTTTGGATTGTTATGAAGATTTAAGGTAACAGAGCTAAACACCTAATACAATGCCTGCAATAGAATTAGCACACCATAACTTACAGCTATTATTATTCATAATAATAACCAGCCACTTAATACCTGACTCTTAGGTTTCTGTGTACCACTTGTTTCTTGGTGATAAGCAAGAGTCATGGAAACTAAGGGCTGTATAGTCAGAATTGTTTTCCTTTGTCCCAGTAACAAAACATAAAAGTGAGTTTTGTTTTCTAATTTCTGAGTGACTGGGTCCTATGTAAGGTGGGGAAGCTATGGGGAAGATAAACCCAGCATCACTTTGTGCCTTCTCCACCCAAGAGTGAGACCAGGTGACTTTGGGGGTGCTAGCTGGGCAGAGGAGCAGTGTGGCCTTGTGCAGCAAGAGGCAGCGTGGCCTGGCCTTCTGTGGCTCATGCTGTGCCGCCTCTAGAGGTCTGGCCTGAGACTGCTCTCGGCATCCTCCTGCTGGATTATAACTCTGATTAATGGGGTCTCCTCTGGTCCCCGGCTCGGCTTCCCTAGGCATGCAGTACCACAAACTGACAGAGCACTTTGACGAGAAGCCTTTCTCCTGCGAAGAGTGTGGGGCGAAGTTTGCAGCCAATTCCACCCTGAAGAACCACCTTCGCCTTCATACCGGGGACCGCCCGTTCATGTGCAAGCACTGCCTCATGACCTTCACCCAGGCCTCCGCCCTGGCCTATCACACCAAGAAGAAGCACTCGGAGGGTAAGTCGTGGAGAAGTTCTTCGTTTCTCCTGTGCAAGCTGCCTAAACCCAGTTGGAATTAGGCATGATATATCTTGTCAAGTAAATTAAAAACAAAAAACAGAATTCAAAATCTCTGGGCACACGGACAACTAGAAATACATATGTGCACAGACATGCAAAACATATTATGGGGAGAGTTTGTGAAAAAAGGCTGGCTAATGTGATATGACTTCATAGTTACAGAATTTACTGAAGCCAGAATCCTTTGAGCTTTGGGGTGGAGTCAGGCATGAGACCAGCTTCGACTGAGCATCTACAGTGGGTAGGGCAGTGCTAGGTGCTGAGTGCTAAGCTGGAATTTCTGTGCCCACGTAGCTTATGGTCTAAGGAGGGGGCGGAGAGAGAATAGGGACAATTATAGCACAGAATATCAGTGGTAGAGTGTGGAATAATACCAGGGTGATACGGAGGAATTAAGAAGAGGTTTCTTGTCTGGTCAGAGGTGAATTGTCAGGGAAGACTTATTGGAAGAGTCTATGTATTGTTTGGATCATTTATGCGTAAATAATAATGCAACCATCGTCCCACCTGAATTGTCACAATAGCCTCGCAGCTGGCCTCCTTGCTTGTACCATTTCCCTAAATGGTTTTAAAACTAAACCATATCAGGTCGCTTCTCTGCTCAAAACTCTATGATGGCTTTTCGTCCCACTCAATGTGAAATCTGAAGTCTTTATGCTGGCCCACCGGGCCTTCCATGCGGAAGTCCCCAGTTCCCCTCTGACTGAGTCTCTTGTGCTGTCCCCTCACTCTTTTCTGCCCACTGCAGCCTCTGGCCAGGTCTCAGGCCTGTGAGGCACCTGCTCCAGGACCTTCCCACTGCCCCATCCACGGCATTTGGAGTAGCTCTTGGCAGTAGTAGGCCCTCAGTGCATATTTGCCGGGTAGATGAATTTCTTGAGCGCTATTCCAGACATGGGGATGTTGTAAACATACACACCCTGTTCACATGGAGCTCACATCTCAGTGGGTAAAATGGACAATAAACAAAGAAATGTTTATTGACAAATAAGTGTTTCAGATAGCAGTCATTGCTGCAAAGAAACATAAAGAGGGTGCCAGCAAGGGAAAGGCAGGGCTGGCTGGGCTCTGTTTGTTTCACCAGAGCAGGCTTCTGAGATGTGGCGTTTGAGTAGGAACCTGAAAGAAAGTGAGAGGTGGAGCCAACAGGGGCCTAGGAGAAGAGCATCACCAGTGCAGAGCCCTCCCCCGAGGGGGAATGTGCTTTAGCTGCTGGGAGGAGCCGCAGCAGAGTCAGGAATGGCGTTAAGAGACAAGGCCAGGGAGGCCACCAAAGGCCAGACCTTGCAGGCTCTTAGAAGCCAAGGTAAGGACTTTCGGTTTTTATGCGAAGTGTGTAAGTTTCTATTGCTGCTGTAACAAATAACCACAAATAGTGCCTTTAAATAATGCAAATGTATTATCTTACTGTTTTGAGAATTAGAAGTCTGAAATGGGCCTCATAAGGCTGAAGACAAAGTTTCAGCAGAGTTGGGTTTTTTCTGGAGGCTGTAGAGGAGAGTCCACTCCTCGCCTTTCCCAGCTTCCAGGGGTTGCCTGCATTCCTCGGCTCTTGGCCGCATCACTCCAGCCTCTGCTTCCATCACGGTGCCTCCTTCTTTGACTCTCCCTCCTCCCTCTTCCAAGGACACTTGTGATTACGTTGGGCCCACCTGGATAATCCAGGCTGATCTCCCCAGCACAAGATCCTTAACTCAGTCACATCTCCAAAGTCCTTTTACCACGTAAGGGAACATATTCACAAGTGTCAGGGATTAGGACATGAACGTCTTTGGGGGCCGTTGTTCTGCCCACCACAGGAAGCCTTAGGAGGGAGGATCAGGTTTACATTGTCAAAAGTTGATTCTGGCCACTCTGGGCAATAAACAGTCTTGTAGGGCAAGACTGTAGTACAAATGGAGACAGGAGGAGGCTGTTGAAATAGTCCAGTGTGCAGGTGACATAGTTTTCAACTAGAGTTGTGTTAGTGGGAGTTGTAAAAAAGTTTTTCAAGTTTTGGGACATGTGTTTGAAAGTGGAGGAATTAATAGCAGGACTCACGGTGGATTGGTTGTGGGATGTGAGGAAAAGAAAGGAATTAAGGATGGCTTGGGGTTTGGGGCATGAGCAATTGAGTGAATGGTGCTGCCATTTACTGAGATGTGGGGCATATGTGTGTGAGATCAGCTGGAAAGTAGAGATAGAGAAAGTCAAGGACTAAGCCCCAGGCTTCTCAGAAATTTCATTCTTGATTCAAGAAACCCTTTCTTTCCAACATAATCTTATTTTGAAGCCTAAAATGTCAAAAATGAAAATGAGACTGATAGCTGTGGCTGTAGTGAGCCGCAGGACCGGGCGTCTGGAGCTTCACCTCATTGGCTGTCCCACTTCCGCTCCTGGCCCATGGGGGAGTTTGGAGGTGCAGCTGCTCCAGTATTTTCGT
The DNA here is from genome assembly GCA_963574885.1 of Lepilemur ruficaudatus. Taxonomy (NCBI): domain Eukaryota; kingdom Metazoa; phylum Chordata; class Mammalia; order Primates; family Lepilemuridae; genus Lepilemur; species Lepilemur ruficaudatus. The sequence goes on along the minus strand of CAUYRT010087223.1, from coordinate 44,388 downwards.
AAATGCCAGTTCTCCAGACTTGCCTTTTACCTGTATTTTCTAACAATCTTTGGCAGTCTGGGCATTATATTCTCATTGTGTACATGAGACTGTAGAGAAACCAAGCGATATATAATAACTTTACAACTAGTCGGTAGAAGAAAGCTTTCATTCTTCTCTGAGTCTGTGCCTCCCGCCTTTACCTGCACTTGCAGATTCACACTGTGTATGTTGCAAGGGATCCAAACTCACGTATTTCTGGGTGCAAGGATGTATCCATTTGCTGGGAGTAAAATCAGCTTCTCCGTACGTGTGGTGGCCTGATGAACAGATGGGTTCTCTGTGGTGAGAACTCTGTCCTTACTCCTGCGTCTGACCACACTCACACCCTCTGTGTTTGTGAGGTGCCATGTGACAAGATGGCTCAGACCTTTCACCCGGTGTATTATAGATTGCCTGATGTGTTCATGTCATCTCCAAGAAGATACTTCCCTGATGTGTGGCTAGATTTTGTTTGTAGAAATGCCATAAATGAAGCTGGGTGTGGCGTGTGCCTGTAGTCCCAGCTACTCGGGAAGCTGAGGCAGGAGGATCACTTGAGCCCAGGAGTTTGAGGTTGCTGTGAGCTAGGCTGATGCCACAGCACTCTTGGCTCGGGCAACAGAGCGAGACTCTGTCTCAAAAAAAAAAAATAAATTGATAAAAGTGCCATGTTTAGTGTTGGCTCTAATAAGCTCATGCATATTTGCAGGAAAAATGTACGCATGCCAGTACTGTGATGCTGTGTTTGCCCAGTCCATTGAGTTGTCCCGCCACGTGAGGACCCACACCGGGGACAAGCCATATGTGTGCAGGGACTGTGGCAAAGGCTTCCGGCAAGCTAATGGCCTCTCCATCCACCTGCATACCTTTCACAGTACGTACTGAGATCACTCACCCCCTCAGAGATCAGGGGTGGCGCTGAGAAAGCAGGCAACAACTGTAACAGAGGTGTCACTCCACCAGACCTGGGCCCCACGCAGTGCCTTCCCCTCCCCTGTTCTGTAAGACCCAGAGTGAGTCCCTCGTTCCTGTTTCAGTAAGAATCCCATTTTAACATATCCTTGTATGATGCTTATTTCCCTCTGGCCAGGCTGTTTCGTTGTCTTCCCTTTTAGCCCACCTGGCACCGTTTGCTTGACAGGCAAATTATGTTTGAAGGAGAGAGCCTCTGTAACTGATGGGCTCACAGAGCACTGGAATATTTCCATTAGTCCACTGGCTTCTATTTTCTACCCCACCCTCTTCCTCCCACTCTCATCTTTTATCTGCCTTTTCCCATAGGAGCAACCCAGACACTTTCTGAGTTAATGTCTACGGAAGTAAGTGGTCCCTGGTCATGTTCCCTTAAAAGCCTCCTGCCCAGCATTCTCTTCTGAATGCCGTTATATTTCACTCAATTAGTAGAGTCTGACCCCCTCACTGTGCCCTTCTGCCAGATCTGATGCAGACACTTTTATTCAGCACACATGCACATGTACACACACACAGGAAGGTAAAAGAAATTCTGTGATTCCTCATTATAGCTGCAGGAAGTCGCCCGTGTGGCATTTGGCCGGCCGTATCGCGTTTCCTTCAGCCTCCCTTGTTGCAGCAGGAGTGTAATCAGCACAGCCCAGCAGGGGAGTCGAGAGCTTGCACTCTGAAATCACACAGGCTTGGACTGGAATCTTGACCCTGCCATTTACTTTCCTTGAGACTTTAAACAAATTTCTTTACCATTCTAAGCCTCTTAAGCCCCTTCTGTAAACTACAGCAAGTAATAATGCCACCACCTTGGATTGTTGTGAGAATTAAGTGAGATACCACATGTAAAGCATGAAGCTCCGTGCCTGACATACAGGAAATACTCAGTAACTGCCAGATATTATTATTGGTGGCAAGAGCAACCTTCTCAGGTGCCATTTGTCACCATCAAAGCTTGTCTTTTTTGCATGCCATGCATGTTACATACCCTTCTCCCCTTTTCCCTTCCTCCCCCCTTTTTCTACACACTAGTTTCTAGCTGTTGGCAAATACAGTGTCTCACAAACGTGCTTCATGTCAGCATATCCAAGTCTGTCATCAGCCAGCCAGCCAGCAAGGTCTTTGCCAGAGCTTCTGGGTCCCCAGCATGTGGCTGGTCGCTGGGTGGTACAGGAGGAATATAAAGGGTGGCCCCGACCCCCTAAGGAGTATACAAGGCTGTCCAAAAAACCCAGTTACAATAGACTTCCAGATGATTGAGATTTGGCTTGGATTTTGATGGCCTCTTGACCTCTTTAAATGACATTCCGTTTTAGTCTTCTTTTCCTAGTAGCATTACGTGGGAGTCAGGAAAGGGGAAGTACATGATTAATTTTCAGAATGGGAAGGACCCAAAATACTTTGCCACTCACTAGAGTATACCATCCATGGCAAGCCCAGCACGTGGGCCCCTCTCTCCTGTTCCTTGCCTATTTCATAGGACCATGTCATTACTTCTGAAAATGTGTCAGAATAGTTTAAAAGACAGTGTAAAACTGAGATCCCAAGAATTCATGTCTACAGGCAAACTAGTTGCCTGTCAGAATTCCTACTAGTTGCAGTCAGTGCTGCTACATGTCAAGAGTTCCTAAATTAATCTGAATCAGTGTATGTATGTGATTAGCTTGTGGGTTGGGCCTTTCTTGTGGGCAAAGGATTTTACTCTTAAAACATTTCACTTTCTATTGTTTTAAGAAAAAGACCAAAGTTTCCTGCTATAACTATGGCAAATGAATTCTTTATCAATGCAAGCTTTTATTTTTGAGGTTCACTCAAGAGTTGTCTTATCCAATTAAGCACGTAGCTCAGAGCATGGACTTGGAAATGAGAGCCGGGATTGTTAACCCAGTTCAGCCATTTCCTAGTTGTGCCCTTGGGCAAGGTACTAACTTTATACTCTAAACCTTGATTTTCCTAATCTGCAACATAGGGAAGATAATAGAACCCACTCATAGGGTTATTAGAAGGATTAAGTGAGTTAATATACATAAAGTACTTAGAACATGCCTGTCATAGAGCCTCACTAAAGGTCATCTATGCGAATGTTCTTACTGTTGACGCTAAAGTGAGAAACAAGGAAGCATTCCTCCAGTCACAGCAGTGATGACAGAGCAGAGTGCGCTGGAAATCTCTGCAGAGAAGTAGAAAACGCAGAAGGCCCACTGCAAACAGGAAGAGCAAGGGTGATACTCCCAGGAAAGGAATAAAATAGGACTTAACTTACAAGATGTAAAACGAGGAATTGATCTGAGCTATTTGACACTGCAAAGGTGGTTAATTCTAAAATCTTGGAGGAATCCCACCTCCTGGGACAAAGGTAGGGGTAGTTAGGTGATTGCAGCACTAATTTCTGCTCTTGGAGTCTGTGACCCTATGTCATATCTAAATAGAGTCTTGAATCTGCTGCCGTACACAACAACCATGGTGTCATTGATTACTGCCTATGGTGTTTTTTCTCTCTCCGCCTCCTCTCATGGATGTCCCTCATGAAACCAGACATAGAAGATCCTTACGATTGCAAGAAATGCAGGATGAGTTTCCCCACTCTGCAGGATCACCGGAAGCATATCCACGAGGTGCACTCCAAGGAGTACCACCCCTGCCCCACGTGTGGAAAGATCTTCAGTGCCCCTTCCATGCTGGAGCGGCACATGGTGACCCACGTCGGAGGGAAGCCCTTCAGCTGTGGGATCTGCAACAAGGCCTACCAGGTGACTTCAGGTGCCGCTGGGAGCTCCCCGCCCCAGTCCCTGACCTACTCCGTTTGAGCTTCCCTGATTCCCGTGTCTGTGGCTTGTGCGTCACATCTTGAATCCAGGAGGTGACAACTGGCTGATTCTCATGAAGAATGCGGCTAGTGATTCCCATTCTCGGAGGAGATCTGCTCACAGTGATGCAGTGGGGGAGCCTGAATTGGAGCGGAGAGTTCTTACACCTCTCCTCTTACACTCCAGCCTTGTCTTGAACTGAATATGCTTTTCCCCTTCCATGCTCACGTTCTATAGGACCTATCGACCCCTGTTATCAAGGGACGTCAGAATGACAAGGGACAGTGTCATACTACCTGGAATTATCTTATTTAACACAATTATTATTTGTCTTTTTTAACTCCCAAGAAAGGACTTGGCTTTTTAACCTTAGAATTTGGCATGTAATTAAAGTGAAACCGCATATAGAACTAAAAAGCCACATTTATCAGAAACTCTAAAACACAGAAAAGAATGGTCATTGCTAGCATCTATAATATTTGGGTATAGGCGGAGAAGCCTAACAGCTAATTTCAGAACTAACTTTGTGCCAGGCCTTGTGCTGTAACATTAGGGTTACAGAACTAAGAGCTGGGTGTGAGCTCTAGGAGACCATCGAATTGTAGGGAGAGTGTTCTCAGTGTTGCTCTGGAGCCTGGGAAGGAAAGGGACACCTGCTTATGGGGCAGGGACAGCATGTCTCCTCCAGCAGGCTGCTCTGCTGGGCCCCAGGCCTCTGGAAAGCAGTGGGATACAGCTCGGTGGTAAAGAACACAGATGTTCTAGGCGGAAGGCCAGGGTTTGAAACCTGGTCCCTATTCACTAATTGTGTGATTAGTCATCCAAACCCTCTGTGCCTCAGCTTCCACCTACTGGAAAGATCCTAACACCTGCCTTACAGGCTTGTTGTGAGGAGTGATGGTGTGTGAAGGACTCGCCTGAGCCCTGTCCTGTGGTGGCTTCTCAGTGAACACACAGCTTTATTCCCACCAACACCAGCCACTCCTCACATCAGCACTCAGTGTGATGGGTGAGAGAGTATGATTCTAGATCCACAGGCTTACTTGAGAACGTGTTTCTCTCTCTCGTGAGGGCCTTGTGAGCTCTCCAGCTTACTAGAACTTTTCTCAAACCTAAACTTGCCAAATTCCCTGCAGCAATTGTCTGGTTTGTGGTACCACAATCGGACCCACCACCCTGATGTGTTTGCTGCTCAGAACCATCGGTCTTCCAAGTTCTCGTCACTCCAGTGCAGCTCATGTGACAAAACCTTTCCCAACACCACTGAGCACAAGAAGCACATCAAAGCAGAGCATGCAGGTAAAGTAGGAGAGTGGGGGCCAGAGAGTGGGAGTGCTTGATGACATGGCATTGGAGGGCTGTCCAGAAAGCCTGACTTCCCGTACTCCAGCGAGGTGTGCTTTGGTAGTTGCCCTTGTTCTGCCCCAGCACACCTAAAGGCTGCAACGCTGGTGCATTAGTAGCAGCGGCTTCCATGGCAGTGGTTCTCAGACCTGGAAACCTGGAGCAGCATAAGCTCCTGCCAGCCCCTGAGTGAGGACCAGTCACGCACATGGGAAGGGGGCACCTGTGGTGGTAGGCGGGCCTGGGTAGAAATCCTGATTGCAGCACTTGTCAGCTGTAACTGCGTGACCTTGACAAGTGACTTCTCCTTTCATAGCCTGTTTCTTTCTCTTCAGAATGGCAGTCATTACAACCCACCTTGCGGTAAACTTGGGGATAATCGCAACAGCTGTCAGTTGCAGAGCATTTCCCATGTGCAAGGCACTGTGCGAAGCTTCATGTGTATTTTCTCCTTTCATTCTCTCAACAACTTTCTTTGCATTCAGGCAGTCTGGATCCAGATCTGATACTCTCTGCCACTAGATCATTTGAATATACATAGGTATAAGGATCCTGACACTTGGTAGACACTTGCTGAGTATTAGCCATCACCCCTGCTCCCAGCCTTGGAGAACCATCCTTTTGTTCTTTCCCACCGCTTCTCTCCTTATGCGCTTCACAGATATGAAGTTCCACGAATGTGACCAGTGTAAGGAGCTCTTCCCCACGCCAGCCTTGCTGCAGGTTCACATCAAGTGCCAGCATTCAGGTCAGTGCTACCTCCAGCGAGCTCCCAGGCTAGACTGCCCAGGTGTGAATCTCATCTCCCCACTCACAGCTCTGCACCCCAGGCCAAGTCGCTTCAGTGGCTTGTGCCTCAGTTTCTTCATCTATAAAATGGAAACGGTTATAGTACCTGTCTCACAGAGTAACGTGAAGAACTGAAGGCCTGGCACCAGTAAGATCCCTTAAGCATTAGCTGTGATTGTTGTTGTTAAGGCTATATTTCATCAAATCTAAAATGCCAGTTAAAAATAAATAAAATGCCAATTATAAGATGTTCCAGTTTTAATGAACCATTAAGAAAAACTGCTGCCACTTAAACTGTGCTTTTTCATCACTTAGAATTCATAGGTTATTCTAAGTGCCGTTTTGGACTTAATTTGACATAAATTTTTATCATGTCATTCTGCATACATAAAAAGGAAAACACAAGGGATAAGTTGATTAAGGGAGAGGAATCCGGCTCCTCGGAGCAACGTTCAGTTCAGATTGTCAACGTGCATGATTTTCCCACTGTTCGTCGTACCATCGAGAGCATTGGTGAGGGGGCACACAGTGTGAGATTCCACCAAAGAACCGATGGCCGTTGGTTTGGGTTTTTTGAGTGTTATGTAAAATTAGTCTACTTTTTTTTGATTCCTGCTTTGGGAATGTAGCTAAACTTTCATCACTTACCTCCTCCCTTCTAAGCCATTTGGTTCCCGTGAGTTAAAGACATGCATCCTTACTGTCTTAGGGATTTTCTTCCAAGCCATGGGCACCCACTCTGCGAGTCTTGATGCTGCCACTTTTGATGCTCGTGCGTGCGTTGACAATTGCACCCGACTGCCGCCCAGCCCACAGCAGTCGTAAGGCGCCATTGATCCTATTTCAGAGATATTAAAATGTACTTCTTAGAATTGATGAAATACAGTATCATCAGCATCATTGTCTGCAGCTGAATGAATAATGGGCTTCAGCGGGACAGGTTAAGCCTGAATCTAATGCTAATGAAACTGTAGTGTCAGGGCCCCTCACTTGCACAGGACTCTTCCAAGGCTCTGCGCCTATTTTATATTATTTTTCTTAAGGAAGGCCCCCCAAATCATGCAGGCTTCAGATCCCACAAAACCTGGATCTGCCTCTGTGCATCAATCCCCATTGCTCCTTCCTCTCCCCTCTCCCTGCTCTGGTTTTTCGCAGTTGCTCCACCACGGCCTGTCCCTTCTGTCTCCCCTCCTCCAGGGTCCCAGCCATTCAGGTGCTTGTACTGTGCGGCTACCTTCCGCTTCCCCGGAGCACTGCAGCACCACGTCACCACGGAACACTTCAAGCAGTCGGAGAGCACCTTCCCCTGTGAGCTCTGTGGGGAGCTCTTCACCTCCCAGGCCCAGCTTGACAGCCACTTGGAATCTGAGCACCCAAAGGTGGTGGGCACTGAAACCCAGGCAGCGGCCTCCCAGATGGTGCAGGTGATTCCGGGGCGTCCACTACACAGAATGCTAGCGTGGGGATCCTAAGGCTTCTCTAGAGGTGGCTCTGTGACACCAGTCCTACTCTTTGGGGACCTTGTAGAGAGTCTCTCTTGGCCTCTTACCAAACAGGTCAGAAAACTCTAGCCTTCTGGTAGCCTCATGCAAAATGACCCCTAGGTAGAGGGAGCCTGGAACAAGAATTCCAAAAGAAGCAACAACCTTGGTTTCCTCATCCCGATTCACACAGTCGCCTGCCTTCTGAGAAACTGTGGGGTGTGGCGAGAGTTGCAGGACTCCCTGGGGAAGGCAGATGCGCTCTTTGCTGCGCAGGGACCACTGGGATGTAGTGCACTTGGCACGAGTCTAGTCCTCGCATTTTCCCTGGGCTTCAGGGCAGAGCTCGATCCAGCCTCTCTTTGTCTCCCTCATCCTCTTTTACTCTTCCCATCTTCTCCAGAAGGGGTGGGCAGAAAAGGGAAAGAAACTCAGTCCTGTCGATTGTCAGTGGTTTGTGGGTAGGCCGGAGAGGAGCCGTAAACTGATTGAGGTTTTACTCTGTTGCATTATCCCACTGTCTGGTTGCCTAAATCAGACATTGATAAACCGTGTGCGCCCTGGGAGCAGAGGGGAAGTTGGGTGGGCAGGACCCCAGTCACGTTCCTGCTGTCGTATCACCAGGGCTGCTCTGCTCTTATCTCTTAACTTTTTTATATATATTAGGGTTCTTATATATTAGGGAATGTGTCCTTTGGGGACAAAGCAGGGGTCTCATTTCTAAAAGAGAAAGAAGGAAAGACAGTTGAAAACCAGCATCCTGGATAATTATTGAATGAACATCACAGTTGATCTCCTTGTTCCCATAGCACTGAGAGGGTGCCGAGCTTGGCTTCCTCCCTGTGCCAGCTTTGCACTCTGGGCTGTTTCTCGAGAGCGATGTGGCTGTACCCTCGGAGGGCACACTGGTGTGGAGATGTCAAGGGCATCGAGCGGTTCTGGGGTCCGCAGATCAGAAGCATCAGCGTAGAGGTTCAGGCAGGCACTGGGTGTGCCTAACCACAGCATAGTTCTCCTCGAGCTGGGAAGGTCACCTGTAACAGATCCTGCAGGCGTGGAAGGGGCGTGCGTGGCCTGTGGAGGACAGAAGGGAGGGGGCGCCTGCTCTGCCGGCCTGGTGAGCCGCGCGAATGAGCCAGTAGACATCATGGTTCATCCTCTCTCTTTCCCTCCTAAGCTCTGTCCCCACGTAGCCTCCAGGGAAGGCTGTCAGCCTGACAGAGGTCCAGAGACGCCACCCTGGGCCAGCCTGGGCTTCTGGTTTCCGTCTCAGTCGCGAGACCTTCAGTAGCATTCCCCTCACATGGCACTGACTTCTGCAGTGTCATCCTTGAGACGGGAAACCCAGTGTGAGACGCAGAGCCAGCATTCGCTGGGGTGTAATCACAGAGTCCGCGCGCCCCGAGATGGCGTACTGAGTGAAATTATAGCAATTTAGTGCACAGAGTTATTTAAATTGTTTGCCTGCCTTCTCTTTTGCATCACTGGTGTGTTAGACTTGCCTCTGCCCATTAGGCACACGTAATTGCGCTCCTCAGGTGAAAACATAAATATCATCATTACGGCATGAGATGAGAGCCATGTAGATTCTGGGGAGCTGTCTGCGAACACTGCCCAGAGCTCTCGTGCTCTTTCCCTTTCAGGTGATCCAAACCCCAGAGCCAGTGGCCCCAGCAGAGCAGGTGATCACCTTGGAGGAGACCCAGCTTGCTGGGTCACAGGTGTTTGTGACATTGCCAGATTCTCAGACGTCTCAGACCAGCTCTGAGCTCGTGGCGGTGACTGTGGAGGATTTGCTGGACGGGACCGTGACCCTGATCTGTGGCGAGGCCAAGTGAGTGCTGCTCGTCCAGTGGAGGGGTTCCCGCCTTTGCACCAGAGAGGAAGGTCTGCAGCCTGCCCCTTGCCTTCCGTCCCTGGCTGTCCTGAGCGGTGAGCATCTTAGCTTAGCAGCAACCAAACCTGTCTCACTTGGAAAAAAGAGGCTTCATTATTCTCATAGAACCAATGGTGTCTGGTGTCAGAGCCACCAACACCAGCACCAACACCACCATCCTCCGTGGCAGACAAGCCTCCTTCCCCACAGGCCCGCTGCTTTAGCCTGGGTGACACCGTCCATCCCCACGTAAAGTACAGCTTCTGAAACAGAGTCTGAAAGAGCACTAGGGTAGGAGCTGGTGACCAGGGCGACCAAGGGGCTGCGATGTGCTGACAGCACCCAGTGAGCAGGATGGCAGTTAACTGCGGGACTCGGCCCACAGAGTGCAGTGGCAGACACTGCCGGCGCCTCTGGCCACTTAAAAATGAAAGAAGTTCCAACAGACCATCCAGGGACCCTGGCCTTGAGCGTACTTGGCCCCTTGCTAACTCCCGTCGTCCTCCCCTCTACTTGGGTCCCCCTGTACCCAGTGGCTGTGCCCCACACCCCTAGTGGTGGTAGCGGACAGGTTGCCATGTTAACAATGCGGAAAGCCCTCATCTCCATGCCTAGTCCCACCTTGGCAGTAGTCAGCCCTTCCCAGAACGAAGCCTTTGGAGTGAGGTGTCCAGCTGCAAAGAATATGCCTTTCCAGGACGTTCTTCACGGTGTTCGCTACCTGAGGGCTGGTTCTTACAGCTCCTCCGTGTCATCCTCATCCTCTTCCTCTAATCAAAGGCTAAAACTTCTACCCAGCCTGGAGGCTTGGCTTGCTCCCTCTGGAGCATGCGGCGTAGCTAATGAAGTGGCACCGGCAGGCAGTCCTGTCTGCGTTTGGAGGAGCGGCCACAAACACCCCGGCTCCGTTTCTGCCACCCGCTTCCGTGCCTCAGGAGTGGCCTGCTGTCTGCGCTCCCCAGGCTGCCACGCTTACTGCAGCCCAGTGATCCTTTGGAGTCTGAATTTCGCAGAGCATTTTATCTTCAGTTCCTAAAATATAATCTGATAACTAATGGTTTGTGGAATCCATTATGAAGTGCAATTGGATGGATGTAGGTTCCTGCCGTTGGGAGAGAGTGGCTGGCGTTTATCATCTTCTCCTTCCATGCCAAAAGGCGGGATCTGCTGGTGCAGTGTTCACACGCCAGGCAGGGCTCCTGCCACACTGTGTGGCTTCATCCCTGCAGAGGGATGTGCCCCATTCGGTCACTCACCCTCAGGCTGCACTGGCGGAGGTGAGCCCACCCCTTCTTTCCAAGCACATCGCCACGTTCACAGGCAGGGGGCTCAGTCGTGGCTGGAGCTTCTGTCTCTGCGGCACACTCAGGTCCTACCCTGCTGGAAGAGCACAAAGTAGAACCTGAACACCGACCAGCACGTTCTCTGGCCGTCGAGACCGGCTTTGTGCCGGCAGCCTGATGGTTTCCACGGCGAGTTCCAGCTCCGGCAGCGTGGGCCTGCTCACCCCAGCCAACTGCTTCTGTCCCGTCCTCCTGTTGATAACGCAGGTCACTTGAGCTCGGCAGCTCAGGCTCTTCCCATTCTGCACTAAATGAAACTTTTAAAGGAGAGTCGGCCTCGGAAGCCAAAAGCTGACCAGAAGATGGTGCTCAAACCTTTAAGACTTCACCTCCATGTTCAGGCCTCGCTGTTTCTACCAAGGCTGTCCCTGTCTTCTTAAGCTTTTCCAGTCCTGTGAGCTGTCAGACCAGGAGAGCTCTTGATCTGCAAGTGGCAAAACGGCACTGACTCAGCCTGTGGCACCAGACGAGACCCACTGAAAGACGGGCTAGCACATGCTGGCGGGACGCTGGTGCCTGGCCCGGTGGCTGAGGAGGCAGCTCCTCCTGGGCCATGGGGTGGTGGCTGGGAACTGCAGTGAGCATCACCAAAGCTTCTTCCAGACAAAACACAAAATCAAGTGCTGGGGACTTGTAGGAGAAAGTGATTTAAAAAAAAAAAAAAAAACCTCTTCTGAATAAGGAGAGCTGAAAGTTTTAAACCCAAGCGTCAGATCCTTTCAAGCACTGAGAAGCCTTTCTCAGGTTTCTGGTAGAGCCCCAGATCGTGGCAGGACATTTGTGACTTGCAACGTGCCACACCGAGTCGAGCAGAGAAGCCACGCGTGCTGCCAGGGCCCCAGATGCTGCCTCGCCCAGGGCGCACACGGTAGGAGGAGGCGCACACCGTGCTGGGTCTGGTCAAGCATGAGCGGAAGGTCCGTCCTAAATCAAGTGTTGTTCTGAGTAGGCCTCTGCATGGGCTGACTGCGAGTCTACAGTGTCACTCCCTAGAGAAGCCCAGGCGTGGATTTTACTGGGAAGACCTTTCCCAATTCTGCTCGGCCATTTTGTTCTTTTCTCCACTTCTACCCGAGAGACTTTCTGAATTGCTGCCACAGAAGACATTGCTAACGTGGTCTCCTTAGTCCACGACACTTGTTTCATTATGGCCCCGGTGTTCTGTTTGCTTGTTCCTGTGCCCTGTGGCCTCTAGGCTGAGCTGTGAGCCGTTTGTGGTGGTTTGGAGAAGTCTGTGGGCTTCTTGGAACATGCGGATTTGTTCAGTGGATCCCCAGACCTTGTCTGCTCCTGGTGCTCATGATCCAGCTGCTGGGGAGGGAAAGGCAGAGTGCAAACCGGAGTCTGATTCCGTGGGAATACTGGGATCACAGGTCAGTGAGATAGCAGATAGGTCATTCGAGAGCACACGTTACTGTAGGAAGGTGAGACTCTTACTGTACAAGGATGTGAGCAGAACCTGGAACCAGAGGGGCAGAGACAAAGGTCTTTACTCATTTATTTTATTAAGCCTGTCTCTTCTGTCTCAGAAGCTCTGCTAGGAAGACTCTGAGCCCTGTGAGTACCAGGCTCTGCAGTGTGAATACTGGCTTCCCCTGGAGGTTCAGGGCCTGTCTGAAGAGGAAGCATTCTGACTTGCTGGCATCTACAGGAGGTGCATCACCTTGTCCCTCGGGCCAGAGCTCTGATGCTCAGAGGCTGAGGGACAAGACGAGGTCGTCAGACAGACAGTGAAGGGAGAGACAAGTTCTCCATTCTCTACTTGCAGGCTCAATCAGGTGGGACTCCCAGAATCGAGGGGAAGCATGAGAGGAGGCCCTAAGTTCCTCTCTCACCCCGGGGGCTGTTGGCGTTGTGGTCACCAGAGGCTGGTGACATCCTAACAGTACGTGAGGGTGCCTTTCAATCTCACGTGCTTGAGACCTGTGAACGGGCTGAGGGGTGGAGGAAACTGCTAGCCGTACACAGAGTGGACAGTTGGTCCTGGGGGGGCACTCAGTGTTCCTGTTAAGGTGGGCTGGCAGCTGGACAGCGATGGAGCTGGTGCTGGGATGCACTCATTCGTCCTCCCGAAGGAGGAAGCAGCACCCTGCCCTGTTCTGCTTGGCCCAGTGTATCCCAGGGATACTGGGAGGTAGGAAGAAAAGGGGAGTAAAAGAAAGATTTGGGGGTGAAGGGAGTGACAGAGGCAAATTGATCATTGTTTTGTTGCCATGGAAACCTTGGGGCTGGTGGGCTTAGCAAAAGCTGGGAAGCACAGCTGAAACTCAGAAACTTGCCACTGCAGCTCGGCCTGTGAGGAAGGGAGAAGCTGTCTGTACTTCAGGAGCACATTGTTGAGGAAAAATGTCATTCCCTGGGCTAATTTAGATTACTTCCAAATGGTGGAAATGTTCCTTGTTTCCCTTACCAAGGCCAGTCTCCCCTGCCTTCCACCCGTGGTCGGGACAGCCAGCCCCCACGTGATGCTGTGTAAATTGGATTACAAACCATATTCATGTTCAACTTGCACTAATCTGTATAAATAAAATATGAACTTCGAAAAAATTGTGCTACCTGAGTTTCAAATGGACTGTGACGTTATAGACCTGTGTCCTCTTTGGTTCTGGGCAGGTGTCAGCTGGGCACAGATTTCCTAGGGACCATTGTGTGCCTTCAGGCCGTCATGGCCTGGGGTGGAGGGGAACTCTCCTATCTTATGGAGTCTCATTTCCTGAACCCTCTTTCCAGGGAGTGTGGGGCCATGTTTCAGAGCACAGGCTTTGGTGTCTGACCAGGGTACCTCCAGCTGTGCCACTGTCTAACTGTGCAACCTTGGGTGAGGTGCTTACCCTCTCTGAGCTCCCCGCTCCCGGCTCCCAGCCATAAAATGGGGGAAATGATTGTACTTACCCCACGGTATTGCAGTGCGAATTAAAATCCTGGATTTAGTAGATTTAGTTGGTATTGATAAAGTCCTTTGCATACTGGTCAGCCATTCCCTGCATTCTCTGGCGGGAGAATGTTCATTCTTATACCTTTGTGTGTCTCTCTTCTTCCTCGCCCTGAATCCTTAGGGATCCTTACGGTACCCACCACTTTTCATTTATCTGTTAAATCTCAACTGCCCCTAGAACACAAAGTGCTGAGCAGATAGCTATAAAATAAGCAGAAACCAATCCCAGTGAACAGCTGAAAATGTCACAGCGCTGGCAGCCAACAAGGAAACGAGAGAGAGACACCCTGATAGGATGTACCTAATTTCTGCAGGAAGAACCCAGCGTGTAAGGCAAGGGGAGGCGCAGCGTGTCCTGCAGCCCTGGAACCTGAGCTCAGCCCCGAGCCCGGGGAAAGCAGGGAGTGGAGGAGGCTCTGTGCTCACTTCTGGGACAGTCCTGCAGTTCCACAAGTGGACCCTTGTCCAGAGCCCACAGGCACCTTTATCAGGGAATGCCCCTCTGCCTAAGCAGTGTCTCTGGAGAGAGGCTGCAGCTGTCTGAGTTATATTTGGGGCAGTAGTCTTGAGAGTGTCCCAGGAGGCCACAAAGAGTAATTAATTGTAAGGTCCAATCAGGCCCCAGGCATGAGGGCGGACATGTGCACAGCTGCCGCGGGCCGGGCGGGACTAAGCAGAGGTGGGGAATGGACGGAGGGATACCCTGGGGATCAGTGATCTCAGGCCTGGGCAAAGGTGCGTGGCTGGAAGGGACCCAGCAGCACAGTGGACAGGACACGGACTTGGGGGCCTCCCAACCCCACCGCTTGCTAGACGGACGACCTTGAGTGAGTCTGTCCTAACAGTGATTGTGAGGAGAAAACCTAACTTGTATAAAATGCCTGACAGAGTACAGGTGCTTCAGAAACGATGGCTGTTAATGTTAGTAATACTTTAACAGGACCTAGGGAAAAAAAGCAAGGGCAGAGAAGGACTGGAAAGCAGGGTGCCTAATGTACCCCAGGAAGACCTGGAACCCAGTGCAGAGGTACCCAAACCAGGGCTGCACTAAAGCAAACCCCGGGCCCCCAGCCCAGGCCAGGGTGAGCAGGAATAAGAGGGTGCAGGACCTCCGGGATCAGAGCAGGGGCTCTCAGCGCCCTTTGGCACCATAGCTGGAGGTCACACCTGAGTGAAGGCACAGACCTTGGAATGTGAGGTGGGAGGGAACACAGCTGCGAGAGCCAGGGAAATGGGAAAACGAGTGCGCGATGATCTCTGGCCTCTCTAGCGTCCGATGTTTATCTTACTCTCCATGAGCTTGTGCTCAGGCGTGTGCTTGGAGTGAAAAAAGAAAAGTAGCTTATGGCTCTGTGTGCATTTGTCCTAGACCAAGGGACTTCACTCCTCATCGGGAAGTATCTCAGGACTCGGGGTTTCCTGAGAAGGGGGGACGTAGAAACCACGCTCACGCTTTCCTCGGGAGCGTTCTTCAGGCTTTTGCTGGTGCCCTGCTGCCCAGGGCTGCGGAGTGTAGGCCCCACGCCCACCGAGCCATTCACACGTCTGCATGCTTGGAGCTGGACAGCGCGCTGGGTGGGTGCTCCGTAGACATTGCCTGCTGGAGACGGGAGGGCCATGCAGCCGTGCCCCGTGCTCTGGATGAGCTGTTTCCAGCCAGCGGAATATGGCCGCATTCCGTCCGCTGCTCTCCATCCCCTCGTGTCCCCAGCCTTGCGAAGCAGGGAGAGTGGGCGCTTGGTCGGGTCGTGTGTGCTGCTGGAATCCCGAGCTCCCTTGTGGAGAAAGAACTTCCCCAGCAGTCCCTAAATCTGCATTCTGAGATTTCTCAAATCCAGGTACTACACAGTTGAAATCCTGGGTATGCAGTGATATGGGTTGTGCCTCAAATCTTTTTAAACATTTTTTTTTTTGTAGAGGCAGGGTCTCGCTGTGTTGCTCAGGCTGACTCCTGGCCTCAAGCGATCCTCCCACCTCCGCTTCCCAAAGTGCTGGGATTATAGGTGTGAGCCACCGGGCCAGCCTGTGCCTTAATTCTTACACAGCTCCATCTCGTTTTAGATTCTAAATAGCTTGAGGACAGCGAGCACTCTGGCCGTCTTGGTTTCTCCGAGAACAAGGCGTGCTCCGTTGGGCACACAGAGGCACAGTCGGAGCCAGGCGGTGCTCCTTGCTTGCCTTGTTTTTCCGTTCAGGGAGAACCCGGCTGCCACATCTCTCTCCGATCAGTGAGGCTGTTCCCAAGTTACCTGTGTGCTAGTCTATCAGAACATCCTCCTTCCTTTGCCCTCTGAGAGGAGATTAGCAGAAGGCCAAGAGCAGCCAGCCGGCCGCCGCTCCCAGCTGCTCTGATCAAACACACTCCTGCCGGCTCTTCTTGCGCCGGCTCCCCCAGCGCAGGCCAGAAACAGCTGATCAAACACATCAAGACAAGGTCAGCGCAGGGACCCACAGTCCCCTCCAGGGCCGGTTTCACAGCCCTGCCATCAGGAGGGTCTGATAAAAATGGGCAGGGGGTGGGGAAAGGGCCCATGGGGCCGGCACGGGACTAAACAGCTTTTCTTTCCGTTTAGGGTTGAAACCTCTGTGCTCCACGCAGGGTCCAGACCAAAGCCAGCGTTTCCAGAGCGACCAGGGCTGGGGCTGAGGAAGAGGGTAGCTGTGCATGCACGTATGACTGTGTGCGGGTGACAGAGATGTCAAGTGAGCACGCATGTGGGTTTGGGAGCGTGGGTTATTAGATTGTCACAGGATGACTTAAGATCCTCCCTCACTAAACTGTGACCCCTTCAAGGGCAAGGACTGTGCCTTATCCTTGTTTTCACACACACGCATGCATCCAGGCAGTTACCCGACGCATCAGGTGTCTTAATTGCACGGGGTTTTAGACCTGAAGCTCTGGGAGTCCATAAGGTCCTGTTTCCAGGCTAAAATGGTACACGGCTCCTGCTCCTCGGGGACTTACAGTCTAGTTAGCCAGGCAAGGATTCTATGTGAGAAACAAGTACCAAGGACACCCATGCAGTCTAGACTCAAGACCTGACGCTCATGGTACCTATAAATGCTGTGGGCTTTTTGTTTGGTTGGTTGGTTGATTGGTTTCTTCATGGGTGGGGTGATGAAGGGAAGGATTAATGTTTTTTAGAAATACTCTCATAATTGATCATTGGTGTTAAGTGCTTACCACATGTTGGACACTGGACTAGGGACTCTAAGTGGTTCTTAACTCTTAGAATTATGGCACCAACTATATGACGTAAGTGCTGTCATTATCCCTGTGTGACTGATGAGGAAACCAACACCAGAGAAGCGAAGTCACCACACAGCCAGTGAGCAGCAGCACAGCGGGGATTTGAACCCAGCTGTCTGGCTCCAGAGTTTGCTGTTAAATACCACGCTGTAATATATTAAAGCATTTCTTGTTTGATACCTAATCAGCCAGAAATGCATCTTATCCATGCTTTCCATGCCTCCAGCAGCCTTGTCTGTCGCACCTGGACTGCTGTCATAGCTGCTAGCAAGACCCCCGGCCTGTTCTCTCTGCTTTCTCTTTCTCCCCGTCCATCCTGTCCGAGACAGCCAGACAGGCCTATGGCTCTGCCTTTATCAGCTGGGCGTGTGGCGTCTAGTAGCAGAAAGAGCCATGTCCTTTGCCTTGCTTTGGGACTAGTAGCCTGGGGCCTGTCTCTATTTTAGACGCCCGCACTCCTCACAGTTTCACCAGTCCTCGGTCCACACTTGACAGCCCACTGGGGCGCTTCCCAGGAGTACAGCGTGGCTGCGGCTGCCCGGGCTCCCGCGTGGGCAGCCGAGCCCTGCCCGGCGCCCGGCACAGTGTACAGGGGGGTCCCTGACCTGGGCAGCTCTGGGAGGCATCTTGCTTCTCTGACTCAGTCCAGGGCTCCTAAAGGAAAAACAGTTTCCAGAACAGCAGCTATTTTATTGGAGAGTATGGGATCAGAAGACAACATAAAGTGCAGTGGTGCAGAGCCCAGCTTGAGAGCTACGCAGCTCTGGGTTCAGATCCCTGCTCGGTTCCTTATTAGATGTGTCACTTTGGATGTGTTAACTTTCCTTTATCGTGATTCTCTTATCTGTAAAATGGAGGCAGTAAAAATTCTTAGGGTAATTGCAGAGATTAAGTAACACAAAGAAGGCTCTGATACAGGTTGTGGCGTAACAAGTACTCAAGTCATGTTATCGGGGGGCCCAAAGCTCCAGGGTGGTCCCTGCCCCACTGCAGAGACCCCACTGGGTGCTTCCAAAGCTCAGGTAAGGTGGGCTTCTGTGGGCGAGAAGATGAAAAAGGGCAGTCTAGACGGTGAGTCCCTGGGCAGGGCTCCTCACTGTCTACCCAAGGCCATTTCACGTGCTCCCTGGTGTCAGGACATGGCTGGTGCCCAGGAGACATCTCGTGTAAGCTGTGGAACCCGGGGTAGAACCGGGCCCTGCAGACGCCAGCTCCTGCAGCCCAGGGGCCGCGTCGTCAACACAGAGGCCTCCTGCACCTGACGCTGCCCAAGGCCTTGGGCCAGGCAGCCTCGGTGCGGTAGTATCTTGTTCTGGCAGTGGCACAGGTTGTCTTACCCATATGGTGTCCCCATTTCTGTCCCAAACAGTGGCCAGTTGGCTTGGAGCAGGATTGGCCTCACTGGTAAGAAGGGGCTCCCAGGCGGCGGAGCACAGAGAGAGAGAAGGCGGCGAATGCTTGACCCGGCGTGGCCTCCCTCCTTTCTGTGTGGGTAGCGACAGCCCTGTAGCGCCTTGCTCTTGAATGGCACGCTGCTATTTTCAGATACTTTCATATACATGATTTCCTTTGATCCTTACGGTCACATGAAAGTTTAGAGTAGGTGTCTTTATTGTTACCCCTTCTACAGTAAAGGGATTCAGATGGTCCAGGACCTCAGCCTTACACTCAAGGTTCCTCAGCTAGCGAGAGGTGGAATTGGAGTCCAGGTTTTTGACAAAAATGTAGGCTTTTCCCCACCCCACTGTGCTGTCTCTCGTGTCTGTGGTGGTCCCTTGCATTTCAGAGCACCTTCCGTCATTTGCCTGCTTGGTTCTGGCAGAAGTTCTCTGAGGCTGGAGGGGCATGAATTATTATTTCGCAAATGAAGACATTGAGGTTTCAGGACAGTTTGTCACTCGGTCACAGGGTGAGTCAGTAGCAGAACTGCCGGGAGAGCAGCCGAGCCCAGCATTGTGTCCGCTTTGCGAGGACAAGCGTGTCTCAGGCCAGGTGAGTGAGGAGGCCTGGGGCGCAGCCGGAGTCTGCCCAGCAGGAACGGGCTGTGAGCTGCCGTCTGCTAACCTCTGCCCCGGCCCGGCCGTGTGTCTGCATCATCCCCAACTCAGGTACCACGTCCATGCTCCAATCACCAGGTGGGCGCCATCCAGTGGGGTTCTCTGTGGTGATGGCAGTGGCCTGTTCTGTGCAGTCCGGCGTGGGAGCCACTAGCCACATGTGGCTATGGAGCACTTGAAATGTGGCTGGTGCCACTAAGGAATGTCAATTTAAATAGTCACGCAGCTGGCAGCTGGTGGCTGTTGTTAGCTTAGAACTAGATGGAGGCTCGGGGGTGAAGGTCGAACAGGCTGAGCCCGAGTTCAAACCCAGGTCTGTCGCATTCCAAAGCCTGTGGCATTTCCACTGGTGCCCCGTGTCAGGAGGGAAATGCACCTGAGTGGTGAACGCTGGCTGCGAGGTTGGGAAGACTTCATTTAATCCATGAAGGCCACCGCTGCTGCGTGCTCAGACAGGCAGAATGGCACCACTCTGCCCTCCCATCTTCATCCTCATCAGTGTTGATACTATTTATGGGGCATCCGTCACCCCCAGGCAGTGTGCCAGCGGCGCCCCCTCAGTCTTGACTGGTCTGATGCGGACTCCACAATGACGCTGCTGTTATCCTATTTCATGGAGTAAATGGAGGCTCGAAAAGGCAGAGAAACTTGTCCAAGGTCACCTGGTTTTTGCTTCCTGGAAGGGACACACTGGCCTAACTACAAATGCCCTGTTCTTGCTCCTGTTGCTCACCAGCTCCAGACCAGAGCGGAAGGGAAATCAGAAAGTGCCGCAGAGGCAGCCTCTTCAAGAAGACGCCGTTACGCTGGGCCTGCTGTCCAGCCCCGGCTGTGGTCCCCACGGCGGGAGCAGGGCCGCACGCTGCTCCCAGCGGGAAGCCTCGCCTCCTGCGTGCTGATAGCTTTCTGACGACTGTTGCAGAAAAGCCATGACAAAACCAAATTCATTGTCACTCATCAGCTGTGTGACCCTGGACAAGTCTTTTCAGCCCCACCCCAGCAGGTGGATTTAGGTAACGTCTGAGAGCCTTCTCCAGCAGCTCAAGATTCCTTACGCAGCGTGGGTGGTGGAGAAACCAGGGTTCCGGACCCGGCCGCCACTTTCATGGTGTGCGACTCCACTCTGAGCCTCGGTTTCCTCACCCGTGACGATGCCTCTGCCACAGAGGGCTGTGAGGACTGAGCAGGATCTTGCGTGAGAAGAGCCCGGCGTGCGGCTGCCATGTGGTCGTGCCCAGGGAAGGGCCTGAGGTGCATGATACCCAGCTGTTCCTCACGGCCCCGTCTCAAGGAAGAGATACTAGAAGAACTTTCCCTCAGAGGGAGGAGAAACGTGTCTTCTTTGGGCCAAGTTGCTGGCGCAGGTGCTGAGAGCATCACCAAGGAGAGCCTCCTGTGGCAGCTTCCGTGGCAGGGCAGTCCCGCCCCCCGCACCTTGGGCATGGGCCCTGGGGGCTGCGCCCACCACGGGCACAGCTGGGAGGAGCCGTGGTAGTCCCTGGCACCAGGCAGGGAGAGGTGACAAAAGCATCTAGGTCTGGAAGAGGGAAGCTTCCTGGAGCTGGGGGAAGGATCTGGCCCAGGAGGAGAGCCGGGGCGCGAGGGTGGTGGCCTAGAGCCAAGGGCTGCCCACAGGCTGACAGGGCTGTGGAGTCAGACGGTCACATGCCAGTCTGGCTACTGCCCAGCGCTGTGACTTTGAGCAAGCTACTTACGCTCTCTGAGCCTGATTTTCCTTATCTGTAAAATGGGGAGGATAATACTTGTCTGCCTCTTAGGAGTATAAAATAATACCCATGAAGGCCATCCTGTGGCGCCGGGCAGAGGGGGCACAATGGCAGTTACTAGCTTCCCGGGGCCTGATGCCAGAGAGGCCAGTGCTGTAGGAGGAGGCTGTCCTCGTAGCGCAGCCCCTTGTGCCCACAGGACAACAGGGCGGGGAGTCTTCCAGGACCTCCCCCGCTGACCTCAGGAAGGCTGTGGCCTCAGCGCCAACTGGGGGAGGCAGGACCTGAGGTCCGGTGTTCTGGGGCTCTGAGTCAGGCCTGGTGTCGGAGAATGAAGACCAAAGCCGGGTGAGCAGAGGGCTGAGGAGACAGGCTCCCCTGGACACCACGGGCTGCCCCATCCCCTACCCCTTCCCATCAGCCTTGCTGGGGGCTCAGACCTGGACTCTGGTGTCTCCAGTGCCTAGAAACTTGGGCTGGGGGTCAGGAGCTTCAGGGTTCCCAGTGGAGCCACGAGGATCCTGGCCAAGCACACACGCCTGCTGCCAAACTGACCTGCCTGTGGGCCTTGGCCCTGGCCATCCTCCTCCCTGCCCGCCGCCCATACCCTCTGCCAGCCTCTGCCCACCCAGCCTCCCCCAGCCTCAAGCCCATCCCACACGTCCCCCACTCCAGAGAGTCGCCTCCATCACCCCAGCCACAAGTGCCTTCCCCGGCCTCCTCCGATACCACGTACAACCCACGGTAGTGAGCCCGTGGTCATTTGTGTTCATGGCTTTAAACTTTTCTTTGTCAGATATGCATATCGTAGTCTACCATTTTAACCATTTTAAGTGTCAAGTTCAGTAGCATGAACTACGTTGCCACGGTGCTGCAGCCGCCACCGTCCAGCCCCGGAGCGTCTCCTCGTTTCACACTGAGGCTCTGTGCCCCTTAGGTGTCTTCATCTCCCCGAGGAGCCTCTGTCTGTCAGGGGTCACTCCCGCTCCCGCCCCAGCCCCGGCAGCCTCGCCCCACTCCTGTCTCCGTGAACTGACGAGTTAGGTGGATCGTAGCAGTGGGATCGTGCGGTGCTTGCCTGCGCCCGTGTCTTGATCCACACGGGCCTGCGCCTGGCGACTGGGTGAGAAGAGCAACGAAGAGGCAAAAGAACGATGACGGCCCTGTGCCGGGGCTTCCTGGGATGGGCACTGTCCCCGGCCTGGCCCCCGTCGCACGTCCCTGAACTCCCAGAATGCACTCAGGCCACAGACATTTACTGACCACTGCTGTAGCCGGACAGCGCGACAGGACGATCGCGGCCCCGCTCTCACGGAGCCCTCGTTCCCATGGGGAGCGACAGCAGATGAGTGAAGCATGTGTCGCGCCAGGTAATGCGGCATGCGGGGTGTCAGGCCACGTGGCCGTTGGGGGCAGCCAGGAAAGACCTCGCTGGTGAAATGACTTGAGCAGAGACAGCAAGGCGAATGCCTGGGGAGAGCCTTCCTGCAGAGGGACGCTGGCTCGCGGCCCGGAGGCGGCCTGTGCCCGGCCTGTGTGAGTGGCTGGAGCAGAGTGGGTGCGGGAGGGAGTCGCAGGAGGTAAAATGAGCAAAGGGCTTGGGGCCCACATTCCACAGGACCTTCTAGGTCATTCTAAGGACGTGGGCAGTGGAGGGTTTGAGCAGAGGTGCCAGCTGCTGTGCGGAGAATAAGTTCAAGGGGGCGGGTGCTGGGAGATTACTCACGGGGCCACGGCAGCATCTCGTCGCAGCAGAATGTCATAGAAATGAAAATGAGGCTGTGACCAGAAGACGTTCCTGCGCGGCTCCATGTTAGGAGACGGACCAGGCGCTGGTGAGGGGTGGCCACGCAGAGCCACCAGGACCTGCCGCTGGGTTGGGTGTGGGATTTGAGGAGAAACAGAGGACTCAGGATGATTTCCAAGATTTTTAATCTGAAAGTGGTGGAAGCGTGAAGTTGCCACGTGCTGTGCCGGGGACGCCCTCGAGAAGGCAGCTTTGGAGGGAAGGTAAGGACTGAGTTGAGTCTGAGACGCCTGTTACACGTCTGAGTGTAGACGTCCGAGTCTGCAGTCAGAGGTGTTAAAGGTCACCCTGTCCAGTGTTCCTACTTCGTTTTCCGAGTCCTGGCTGGTCCCGGCATCACCAAACTGCAGCTCAGACTCCCTGTCCACCTCGGCATGGGGCAGAGGCCAGGCGTCACGTCTGCCCTTTCTTGGTCCATCTGTCCATCCGTCCATCCCACATGCGCATCTGACCTGTGTCAGACACGGTGCCAGGCACGGACGCGGGAATAAGTAAGACCAGCCTCTCCCCTCAACAGGCTCACGTCTGGTTACTCTAATCTCCTCCGGCTTCTGCCCCGTTCCTCCCTTGGCCTTCGTCTCTCCATTGGCTTTGTGGCTCCAGTGGCTTTGGACCAGTCGTCGAGTGCTCCAACAACTCGGCCCTCCCACGACCTCATGAGGGAGGACTCACCCCCCTCTGGGCTGGGCACCCGCGGCGTGGGAGGGATCCGTGTCGGCTCCCCGCTCCCAGCACAGCCCTCTGCCCGGCAAATGCGCCCTGACATCAATTCTGCTGTCTTCGTGTTCCACCGAGAAGTGATTAACTGTGGTGAAGCAATTAAGTCAGCCTGGCAAGTGCGGCGCGCAGTGCACGGGGCTCAGCAGTGGCGCGGGTCAAGGCACGCCTTCTTGAGGGGGACAGTGGCTACTTGGGGGGGATCTTGCTCTTTTTACTGACAAAGCAGATATGCATATAGGATATGCACAGATAGGCAGTGTATCTGTAGATTAAAACTTCAGTGGGGAGAAAATGTCCCAATGGATCCCGGGGGGAATAATACTGAAAGGTGAGCAGCGCCAGGTTACGGGAGGGAGGGGAGGCTCAGGGCTGGGAGCACACACGCATTTGGCCACACAGTGACAGGGCACAGGCCTGGTGCTGGGGACAAAAGTGACCATGCTCAGAGACACTGCCCTCAGGAAGCTCACACTCTGGTGAGGGGCAGGTAAGAAGATAGGCAGTCATTGTACCTGATAACAAGAGCCATGCCAGGGCTAGGATGGGGAGGGTGGCGGAGCAGGGAGACAGGGAGAGGGTCAGGAAGGCTCTGGAGACTGGCCAAGCAGGGCCACAGCAGGTGAACAGAGAGCTCAGGGCCAGGCCAAGCTCCCCATCTCAGAGAGAGCTGGCAGGTGCCCACTTGGACTGATCCCTGGGGTGTGTAGGGTACAGAGTGGGCTGGACTGGTCCCTTGGGTGGGTAGGGTGCAGAGTGGGCTGGACTGGTCCCTTGGGTGGGTAGGGTGCAGAGTGGGCTGAGGGAGGCCGAGAAGTTCGGCTCAAAATAACTTCTCACCAGTGCAGTATGCCTGGAGCCCTCCAGACAGTGTCATCCCTCAACTTGGTGATGACCGGATACAGGCCCAAATAGCTGAGTCCTGGTGCCACCTGTGCCGTCATGTGCTAAGTATCCATGGACAGGCCCCTCCCTCTCAGTCTCCACTTCCCCTGCCTGCTTCACATGGGTGCTGGGTGGGGGAGGCACACAGGAGCCATCAGGCACGGCCTAGGGGTCCGTGCCCTCATTCACTCACACACCGCTGTGATGAGGGGATTCTGTCCCATTTATAGGCAAGGAGACCAAGGCATAGAAAAGTTAGTCACACGGAATTTTAACCCAATGGCTGAAAGTAGACCTAGATGGGGCGAGAACACAGAGGCGGGTGGGTTTAGGGAGGCCCCACAGGTGCTGTGTGCTCCGCTTGCCCACGGGTGGCCCTGGGCTGTCCACCAGACAGCCACGATCCCTCCCTCTTTGAGGCCATTTACAAGCAGGGCACGTGCTGAGGAAGTGGGCTCAGGGGCGGCTGGAGGCCCTAGAGACCCCAAGCCAGAAAAGGGAAGGCCCCGGGGGGCCCGCGAGCTGTCTTCACAGGCCTTCAACTGTCAGAGGGACCTGCCTGGGACACAGATCCCACCCCCTACAGCGCCTGAGATGAAATCCTGGCAGCTCAGTCGGCCAGACGGTGCCCTCCGAGAGCTGACCTCTGCCAGCCCCCCAGCCCCAGCCTCATCTCCCGGCCTCCCTCTTCCCTCCCTGGTCATCAGACTGCCAGGAGCCCCCGCCCCACCGGCCTGCCAGCCCCAGCGCCAAGAAGGAAGAGCAGCCCCCTGCTCGCTGGGCCTCTGCTTCTCTGTCCCCGAGCCACGTCTTTCCCCGGCCAGCCTCCGGCTCATCCGGAGGATACTTTTGAGCCATGACGCAGATGTCACCTTTTCCAGGAGGCCATCCTTGTGCTTCTGGTGCACCTCGTCCTTGCCCTGGTCGTCTCTGCGTCATCCTCACCAGCACAGGGCCAGGCCAGAGTCAGCGTCTGGGGAGGGCTGACCACCTGGCTGGCCCCCAGCTGTGCCCCCCGCACTCGGGGCAGGAGGAGGATGAGATCAGGGCCCTTCCTGACACTGGGATTCCCGGATGTCACGTCTGCAAGCCCTTCCTGTCCCACTGCCTGAACAGTCCCATGTCACCCTCCCTCCTCTCGCCTCCTTTAGTTGTTTCCATCGCACTTAGCACGGCATAAAGTCGTGTGAGTTTCATTACTCGTAGGTCTGTCTCGCCCACACTGAGAGCCCCACAGGGGCGGGGACCTGGCCCTTCTTGTCCACGGTGGGGTTTCCGAGCTGAGGCAGTGCAGGTGCCCAACACGTGTTTGCCGCACGAGCCAGCACCTACTGTGGCCTGGTGGTGGCTAAGCACAGTCTGTCCTCCACCGGGTCCTCCCAGCCACCTTTGAGGTAGGCATTATGCACAGTTTTGGGGTAAGGAAGTGGGGCCCCAACAGGGTACGTGACTGGCTCACGGTCACTGATAAGTGGCCTGGTGGCCAAGTTCGTCTGATTCCGATGTTTGCACCCTTAGAAATTCGTCACAAATGAGGGTGCTGCACCCAGAGAGGCCAACGGACTTGCCCATGGTCACCCAGCCAGGCCCAGCAAGACTCGGGCTTCGTTCTTCGCACAGCCGTCTGTTGCGTCCGCCAGGGCTCAGGCGTGGAGCGGGTCGTACTTTCAGTCTCTCGTTCTGCCTGTTATTAAGCCATGTAAGAGCTCTGCAGATTTCATAATGGTCCGCAGTTCAGCTTCACCTTTTCTTTTACTTTGCAGCTTTTTAAAAGAGCACACTCCT
The DNA here is from genome assembly GCA_963574885.1 of Lepilemur ruficaudatus. Lineage (NCBI taxonomy): Eukaryota > Metazoa > Chordata > Mammalia > Primates > Lepilemuridae > Lepilemur > Lepilemur ruficaudatus. The sequence continues at coordinate 18,601 of CAUYRT010087223.1, read as the reverse complement.
TCGGCGGCTGCGGCGTCATTAATTCTCTGGCCCCATCCTCAGTGAGGCCTCGGGGTCGGGATCCTCCGACGGCCCTGGCGGGAGCCTTTTCAAGCTCCTAATCTGCCTGGCGGTTGTTTGAACTCGCAGAAATTATGCCTTCTCATCTCGTCCTAATGAACTCGTGTGCCCGGTTAATGCCGGAGGAGATGAGAGCTCTTCCCAGCTCTGTCCCTGAGACCTAAGTTTGAGTCTTCCCAACAGTCCTTTCCGGCTGCGAGACCTGGAGCAAGTCCCTTTCCCTCCTGGCCTGGGGCTCCCACCTGCACAGTGGAGGTTTGAGGTATCTATGCCTAAGGGCTCTTCTAGCTCAGACATCCTAGAACAACGCCATCCAAAAGAAATAGTGGGTCATGTATGTCATTGTAAAATTTCTAATAGCCATATTAAAATAATAGCCATATTAAAAGAGTAAGAAAAAGGTGAAATTTTAATAATATATTTTATCTAACCCAATACACCCAAATTGTTTTCATTTCAACCTGGAATCAGTATAAAAATACTAATTAGATATCTAACAATTTTTCATACATGCTAAGTCATCTCAGTTCAGGCTACCTATGTTTCAAGTGTTCTGTGGCTAGATGTGGCTGGCGGCTGCCCTAGTGGACAGCTCTTCTAGAATTCTCCACTCGTGGCTCCTTCCTGGGGCTGTGGGCCACCCTCCCTCCCCATCTGACTCAGTGCCAGTCTGATGGTGACACCAAGAGCTCGGCTCTGAGGCCAGTGGGGTCCTGCTTGGCCCACCCTGCCCAGCTGGGGAGGCGGGAAGGGCACTGCCTTCCCCTTCCCTGAGGAAGGGTGGCGTCCTGGAAGAACAGATTCAGAACCTGGCTTCCATTTTGTGGGGGCGGAGGGTGTCGCTTCAGCCCAGATTCAGTTGAGCCAGGGCTCAGCCGTAAATCATCTCCGTTTACCCTCCCAGGAGTCCCGCGAAAGGTGTCATGTGATCCTGATTTCTGTGGGAGAGGGAGCCGAGGCTCAGAGAAAGAAGTGAGTCTTCTTGCCCCCAGAACCCTCTTTTATCCTGTCTGTGCTTGTCTTTCCTTCCCAGCATGTGTCTAAGTGTGTCTGTGTGTGTGTGTGTGTGTGCAGGTGGAGGGCTACGTGGGAAGTAAACTCCCTTCCTGCAAACTGCCCGATGCTGGGGCCAGGGTAGCAGGTGGAAGGCAGCGCCTCGCGGGCCTCTGGGGTCGGGGGATGTGCAGGCTTTGCCCGCAGCTCTGGAGCCTCCTCCGGCTGAGGTGGGAGCGGGTGTTCGCAGTACAGGACTGGGAGGCAGAACTTTCTTCTCACTGCGGTGCCCAGAGCCCTGGCCCCTCCACGGCCCAGCCCCACTCCTGCTCCAGTTGTCCTCCTCCTGTCTGTCTCCATCTCGGTCCTCGGGCTCTTTGTGGTTCCCGGCTCTCTCTCTTGCCCTCTCCCTCAGCCTGGTTTTGGCCTGTCGGTCTGTCTGTCTGTCTCCCTCTCTCTCCTCTCGCCTTTTCCCCTCTGGGACTTCTTGTCTCCCCTCCTTTCTCTGTCCTCTGTCGCCGTCTCTCCCCAGGCCCCGTAGCCTCACCCTCATCCTCTGACCCTCTTCCCACCATCTTCTCCTCGCTTCCTCCCCCTCTCCTCCCTGCTCCCTGTCTGTTCCTGTCTCTGCTCCCAGGTCCCCTCCCTCCCACTCCCCTCTCTCCCTGTCCCTTGTTTGTGCCTCTCCTCCCTGGCTGCAGCCTCCCGCCTCTCCTTGGGAAGGCAGGCGGCTGCCGCAGCCCGACAGAAGCCCCACTGGATGACAGCCGAGCCCAAGCATCCCTCGGAGCTGTCACCAAGGAAATCACACACCAGCGCCTGAAATTCAAATTAGAGTTTTGCTGAAGCTGCTAAAACTCATCAAATACTATCTTTGAAGTCCGCTAGCAAGCTGGTCATTGCTCTTAAAAGAGTCCCTGTTGGAAATGACAGGGTGGGAAGAGTGTCCGGGCAGGGTCTCCATCCCAGGGCCTGGGAGGGAGGACCTGCTGCCAGCCATGCCCCCCAGCCACGCCCAGGCACTGTCGGGGGCTGCCTGCGAGTGGGCTCACCGGCCAGCCACCCGCCTCCCAGGCTGAGATCCTGCTGCCCCACGGGCCCCCACCGCTCCCGGGGCGTCACCAAGCCACGGGCTCGTGGGTGAGTGGCACAGAGCAGAGGATGCAGCCCAGGACTGAAAGCCCGAGGCCCTGGGGTCAGACACCAGCACCCAGGGCCTTGTCCCTCTGCTGCTGCTGGGCGTGTGACCCAGGCCAACTGACCTCGCCCCTCTAGGCCTCCTTTGCCAGGATAAGAGTGTACCCACGGTGTGGGGAGGGTGAAATGTGTTAGTACATGAAGAGCACCCCACGCACTGCTGCAGCTCAAGAAACTGGTCTTGTTAGTGTAATAACAATGGCAACACACGTAGTCATTAGCAGTAGTCACGCGGGTACTTAACGTCAGCCATTGTTCTAGGAGCTCTATTTATATTAACTCAGTCCGTCCTCAGAACAGCCCTGCAAGGAAGCTGCTGTTACTATCCCCATTTTCCTGAGGAGAAAATGGGGTCCAGGAAAGTAAATAATCTGCTCACGGTTCCTCCCCCACCCTCCATCTCCCCCTCCAGCTCTCCGGACACTCCCCGGGCCCCAAACTCGGGCCGGGAGTTCTGTCCCGAGCCCGCCTTTGCCGGCTGCCTGCGTTTAAATTTCCACCGGCCACCTCTGCCTGCACCCTTTCAGTGCCCTGTCCCTGCTGTCAGTCCCTTCAGAAGGGACACTTGCCAGACAGGGCTGTCACCACCCCACCTGCCTGCCTGGAGACTCCATCCCTGCCGCGGGGCTGCCATTGCTCTTCCCTGCCCCACCGGGCTGCCCGGGCTTCCCTGCCCCACCCTTCCCTGCCCCACTGGGCTGCCTGTTCCACTGCACGTCACCCTTTGGGGGCTGGTCTTAGTACAAGCTCCCACCAGGCAGTTTTCTGCTCAAGAACTTTGAAAGTCCTTGAAACCTGCTTCCTGTTGTGTGTGACGCATGACCCTGGAAAGGGCAAAAGCGACTGGGACTGAGATGGAAAGACCGAGCTCGGAAGCCCTCGGCAGCATGGGAGAGGGTCCCATTAGTTTCGGAAAGCCACCCCAAAGGGACAGCTGGCATTTGTCTCACCCAACCCTGTGCCTGGCACTTTAGAAGGATGGTCCCCAGATTAGTGTCCCTGTGGCACAACTGATGGAACCCACTGTGAGGGGGCAGCTGCCCCGGGCTCTGCAGGACAGGCAGCCCACAGAGTGGCCCCAGCCCTAGAACCGGCCATAGGCGTCAGGCCTCAGGTGCCTGACGCTGGGTGGACGCTAGCGTCACAAGGTGGGAGCCCACAGGAGCATGTACCGGAACAGGCCAACCTCGAGCTGCCCTTGGAACAGGCCTGTGTCAATGCCTGGCCATGTGCCAGGCCTTGAGAAGGCATCAGGGCCAGGAGAAGAAGGCATACCACCCAGCATGGCCGTGCCACCGTGACAGTTCTGTGATGTGGACGCCGAGGAGGCCGAGGCAGCCCTAAGGACACACCTGACCCAGGATGGGGAGGCAGGGAAGGCGTGTGAGGACCTGGAGCTGGAGTAGTTGGGTTCACCAGCAAAGGGCTAGGACGAGGGGCAGAGGGGCGTGCCAGCTGGGGCAGTGGCCGGGGCGCAGAGAGGCCACAGCGGGCAGGAAGGGAGAGTTCAGAGTGGTCACGGCGTAGAGCTGGGGAGGCAGAGGCGGTGAGACCCTCAGCTGGAGAGAGAAATGATAGCCAGGAAGCAGGACTCTTTTGCAGGGGCGTGACATGGAAGAAGGGATTCCTGAGTGCTTCCTGAAAATTCACTCATAACAGCGTTAGTGGCTGAGTTCAGACGAACAAACCTGCCCTGAGAATCTACTACGTGCCCCGTGCCCAGCGTGTGTGCACAACACCGACCTCCCACAGAGGAGGCTTTCCCAACACGGCCTCCTTGTCCCCAAGCGCCTCAGAGCGGCAGGCTCTGAGGCCTCACAGCTGCTGGGCCACCATCCCTGGCCAGGCTGCAGGGACCACGGGCCTGACTCCCACCCCTTGGTGTCAAGCCCCCATCTGCAAGATGCTTCCCTGATCAGGGCAGGACAGGGACTGTTTAGGTAAGGAAACTGAGGCCTGGCGGGGCATGGTGGCTCACACCTGTAATCCTATCACTCTGGGAGGCCGAGGTGGGAGGATCGCTTAAGGTCAGGAGTTCAAGACCAGTCTGAGCAAGAGCCAGATGCCGTCTCTACAAAAAGTAGAAAAATTAGCTGGGTGTGGTGGTGCACGCCTGTAGTCCCAGCTGCTCAGGAGATGGGAGGATCACTTGAGCCCAGGAGTCTGAGGTTGCAGTGAGCTATGATGATCCACTTCACTCTAGCTGGGGTGACAGAGAGAGACCCTGTCTCCAAAAGATAAAAAAAAAAAAAAAAAGGAAGAAAGAAAAGGAAAGAAAAAAACGAGGAAACTGAGGCCCAAAGATAGGGAGGGCCTTGGTCACACGGAGGTTAGTGGCAAGGCCAGAACTCAGAGCCCAGACTCCTCTTCTGGGGCTTCCAACTCGACCGAGTGGGACTCAGACAAACGCGGAGGCTCTCGGTTCGGCATCTTCTGGCCAGTGCCGCTGCGTGCCAGGCCCCGTGTTGCACGTGCGGAGGTTCGAGGGAGGCGGATATCAAATAGCATCTGACCCACATCCGAGCCTTGGGGAGGGTACGGGTGCGTGAGCGCTGTGCAAGTGTGGAGTGTACCCTGGGAGGGGCGCAGGCTGTGGAGGGAGGTCTGCCCCCGCCCCAATCTCCCGTCCTTAAGCCAGGGGGGCTCCTGGCACTGTCTCGGGGGGGTCCCGTGCTGCCCGTGTCTGCTCTCTGAGCCTGTGTGTGTGCGCACGCATGTGCACGTGTGACCAGCAGGAGCTGCTGACAAGTGCCCCAGGTGTATTTCGGGGCCGTAAAGCTCCGTGCTTAATGGCTGGAGCCACAGTGGTCACAGCTGTCACCGGGGATTTCACGGGCTCGTTTACATCTTTAGCTTCCTTCTTCCCAGGCGACTTCATCATCCGCAGCCCCCAGCCCCTAGGCGGTGGTGGGGAGAGGAGGTGGGGCCGGAACACTGAGCTCCCGCCTTGGGGTGCACAAGCTTCGGAGGGGGGACAGGCTGGCAGAACACGCGCAGGCGCAGATGGAGGGCCAGGGCGGGGCCTTGCGGGGGGGTCCAGGGTCAGAAACGCATGTCTGCAGCCCCCCTCTGGGCAAGGCCGAGAGGCTGGCTCCGAAGGGTGGGTGGGGATTCAGGCCAAGTAGGAGGCCAGGTCCGGGAGGCAGGAGGGCATGATGGGCAGGTCAGGAACTCAGGGGTCAGCCGAGGGGCCCCGAAATGGAGGCGGGAGAGCCAGAGAGGGAGGGCTGTGAACTCCTGGCTGCACCCACAGGACGCTGCTCAGAACCACCAGGGGCTTGGGGGGCTGGGGACCGAACAGGGCTGGCTGGCCAGAGCCCGGAACAGCCCCCAGGGAGCTGAGCCATCAGGGTGGGATGTGGGGTGCAGTGCTGGCTAGGTTGGGGTCCCTCATGCAGCTCACGTCAGCCACTTGCCTGAAATGCCTTTGAGCATGTCACTCCCCCCAAAGCCCCCAGTCCCTCCTTACTAAGGGGGTTTAAGGCGCTCCCCGTCTTCAGTGGTCAGTGCCAGGATGGACCCAGACAATGTGGCCAAAGCACTGAGCACGGCCCGCCCACCCTGAGGGTCTGTCACAGGGAGCCCGTGTGACGAGGGGATGACCAAGGGGTAAGTACTGGGCCACCATCCCCGACTTCAGGGATTCGATTCAGGGAAGGCTTCAAGGAGGAGGTGATGTCGAGCTGAGACCTGCAGAGGAGAAGTCAGGCCTCGTGGGGAGCAGTCGGGGGGGGCAGCGCCGGGCAGGAGGAGCAGCACTCCAGAGCCCGGGCGCAGAGAGGAGTGATGAGCCGGGAGCAGAGCAGAGGCCAGGCCGGGAAGGGCTGCGTTTCCAAGTAGCAGTGGGATGGCTGCAGGGGATCCACAGGAGAGTCGCTTGCTTGGAAAGATCGCCCTGGCTGTGGGGGAAGTGGCATTGGAGATGGGGCACCTGGAGGCAGGGAGACACCCCAGGAGGCGGTGGCCAGGACAGAGGGAGGGGATGGAGTTAGAGGGGACAGCACCAATGGAAGGTCTCACACCGGAGCAGGGCTGGAGACCCGGTGCCGCCCAGGTTAATAGGGAGGGGGCGTCAGGGAGGCTGAGCTGCTGCCCACAAGGCCACCAGGGAGGCCGGCCGTGGGGCCAGACTGCCTCCACCTCAGCTGCGGCCCTTCACAGCCCGAGGCAGGGCCTGTCACCAGCAGTCCCAGGAAACACGGTGGCGGGAGACATGCCTGATGGACCTGTCACCACGGTGCCATCCCACCCAGCCAGCCCCTCACCAGGTAATCTGTTTTCACCAGAGACGGTGTCCTTCAGCCACGCCCCAGCTTCCAGCTCGGAGCCAGGAGGGCGGCACGCTGGCTGGGAAGCTGCCTCTCTTGCCAAGCGGATGACCTTGGGCCGGGCGGGAGCAGCTTGGCTGGAATTCAGGCATCCTGGGCCCCACAGTGGGGGCAGGACGGGCTCTCGCATCCACTCCCATCCCAGGGAGTCAGTCTGCATTTGGAGCAGATTCAGATTAAACCAGACTCTTGAGAACTCCTTCTCGGTGACCCTGAGCCACTAAGGGGCCTCCAGCACCCAAGTTACACTCTGTCTCCTTCCCAAGAAACTGCCGCAGGGAGTCCTCTGGCTGGGGGGACGCGCAGAGGCTGGAGAGTCAGATGTCCCTGGGCTCCCACCTGAGCTCTGCTGCTCCCTGGCTGGGTGACCTTGGGTAGGCTCCCCCCACCCTGAGCCTTCAGGGAGTCCAATATAAAGGGTGACACGCTGCAGCCTTGGTGTGAGGCTGGTGCAGAGGGGATTGCAAAGCCCCCAGCCCACGGTGGGCACCGGGTAAATGACAACCCATCTAGCTGCTCCTTTCTGCCTGCCCTGGTGGGGATCAGGACACAGACTCCCCTCCCCGTCTCTCCCCAGGGTGGACACACAGCATACCTACAGCCTGGCCCCCTCTCTGTGTTCTGGTTGCTGCATGGTGACGTGGACTAATGCAGGGGCCAGAGCACTGGACGAGGAGCCAGGAGATTGGGTTCTAGTCCCAGATTTGCTGCTGGCTATGCGACCTCAGAGAAGTCACCGTCCATCTCTGGGCTCAGTGGTCTCTCCCCTCATCTGCCCACATACTGTTTAGCTCTCCCTCTTTTGGACCCTGCAGTAGGGTCATGTTCATGTCCCTACACCATCACCATGAAATGTCTGTGCCACCAGACTAGTGAGGGCAGGCGATGCGTCACCCATGCCCAGCATGCAGCTCAGGTCCCCACACTGTCCGGCCTCAGAAAACATGTCCGGATGGAACAGGATGGAGGTGGGACAGGGGTTTTCTTTGCCCATGTGAAAGCTGAGCAAATGGGCCCAGGAGGCAGGGGAGGGGATTTGCCGAGTGGAGCCCAGGGTGGCCGTGGCAACTGAGGCCTGGCTGCTCAGGGACCAGGATGGCCTCATGTGGGGGCCGGAGCTTCCCCTCTGCAGTGCCAAGTCTAGTGATAGCCATGGTGGCGGTGGCTGGGAAGGCAGCAGCAGGGCTGCAGGTGGGGTGGCCTCAGTGCTGGCCGCGGCCTGGCCCCGGCCCCTGGGATCAGACCTTCCCGGCAGTGCCAGAGGCACTGCCGCTGCCTGCCACCCTCTGCCTTGGTGGCTTTAACGAAAATCACACACAGATCTTTAGAGCTGCTCAGCATTTCAACACATTCAGTATTGGGTGCTACACAGTCACCCTCCCGAAACCATTGCCCTGCTCTAGAGAAGTGCCACCCAGCCACCCACCCTCTCACACCCGCAGTCCCCACCCGCACAGCAAGTCACTGTCACCCCAGAACTCACTTGGGCCCTCTCTCTCTCTCTCTCTCTCAAACACCCGCGAACACAGAGAGCTGCTCCCCTCTGTCAGAATGCTGGTGTAGGCTCCTGTCCCCACAAGGCAGCATGATGCTAGGTTATTTCTTAACGCCAGGGGCATTAAAGTTCCCCTTTCTGATAAGGAGCCCCAGCCTGCCCCCTCCAGCTCCCTGGGGCAGGTCGTGGGGCTTCGTGGGGAGAGGTGGGCAAAGGGCCGTGAAGCGCGGGGGCTGCTCTGCGCCAGGTATCTTGTTACTCTTCACTGCCCTAAGGGACAGGTGGTGGTGTCCCCATTTTACAGATCTGGACTGAGACTCAGAGAGGGAAAGTGACCTCCCAAAGCCACACAGCACACAGGAAGGGCCAGGCCAGGGGTCTGAACCAGGTCTGACTCCAGAGCTCTTTGCTGCCTCCCGACCAATCTCGGGACTCCCCCCAGCTGCTGCCTGGGAGCCCTGTCACCCCACTCGCCGCAGGGCTAGCCCCTGCCCTGCCCCGTGCTCTAGCTTAGAGGCCAAGCCCAGCTCCAGCCCATGACTTGGCAGAACCTCCCTGCCCTGACCCGAGGGTGCCCCGATGCAGCCTCCCCTCGGGGCCACGAGCCCCCTCGCCGGCCCCACAAACCCGCCTGGTAACCCACAGATTGATAACCCAGAACCGACCCGGCCTCAGCTCTGTCCTCACTGCCCACCACGCCCCGCCCCCATCCAGGACGTCCCCACTCTCCGAGGACTCGCCCCCTTCCCAAGCTGCCTCGTGACTAAGTGCTTGGGCTTTGGGGATCTGAGTTTGAATCCCAACTCTGCCACTTTGTAGCTGTGACATCTTGGACAAGTCATCTCACCCCTCCCCCACCCAACACTCATTTGTACAGAGACAATGTAGATAATAATAGAACTCACTTCAAAGGGCTGTTATTAAGAGTAATACGAACAGTGAGTATTCTGTCATATTATCCTGGATGCTGAGAGCCCCTGGAGGCCCTCCCCCATGCCGAGCAGCACCCCTGGGAGGTGACGTGACTCGACTACAGTCACGTGGGCAGTGAGAGGCAAGGAGAATGCAGCCTCCACTGCAGGTCTGGGCCGGCCTCAAAAGGGGGCCAGGCCCAAAGCAGAAGGTACATGGGGGGCCTGCCCACGTGCCGGACGTCAAGGGCTTGGTACCCGGCGACAGCACGGGTGGTCCCTGCCCTCGCGGAGGGTGGTGAATCGGGAACCAGGTAGGATGCCAAGCCGGGCCAAGGTGCCGGCTCCGAGAGGGCTGCCCAGGCCAGGTGGGTGACTTCCCTGACGCGGGGCTGGCTGGCTGAGCTGAGTGGAAGGATGGCAGGGGCGGGCCAGAGGCTGGAAGAGGGAGCGCAGAGGCAAAAGCCTGTATGGGAAGGGGCGTGGCGGGTGCATTTGGGGAAGTGCGGGGAGGGGAGGCAGTGACTGGAGAGGTGGCAGGGTCCAGACCACCTGGACGGGGCCTTGCAGGCGTGATAACGATTTGGGTCTTTATCCAGGGAGCGCAACGGAAGGCTCTGGAAGGGCTCTGATCCAGGGAGTGGGGGCAGGGCTGACGGGATGGCCTTTCTGGCTACAGTGTGGAGAGCGGCTGGAGGGGCCCAGAGAGTGGCACAGAGACCACGATGCGGCCACAGAAGTGGTCCTGGTGAGAGGTGACGGGGGCGCAGACCAGGCTGGCGGCAGTGGAGACAGATCTGGAGGTGTGGGCGCCCCCAAGGTACCTTCGGGTGGTAAAATCAACAGGACGTGGGAAGTCCTGGGTACGCGGCTGGTGGAGAAGTTGGTCAGAGGACAGCATGCAGGTTCCTGACCTGTGTGACTAGGTGGCCGTGGTGCTGGGAGAGGACCAGGTGTGTCTGTCTGGGGCGGGGGGTGTCCAGGGGGCTGTGGAGGCGATAACGGGCTGGGGGGCGAGTGCGAGGGGAGCAGGGTGGAGGAGAGACTGGAAGAGACAGACGCAGTGAGAACAGAGGTGTGCTGGAAGGGGAGGCGACAGGGAGCAGGCAGCAGCCATCTAGAGGGTCCAGGGAGGCTTCTGTTTGGGTTTGTTAGGACGGGAAAGACTCGAACGTGAAGGATGGAGCAGCCAGACCCCTGCGGCCATCCCCACGCAGCCGTCTCTCCAGGCTACTCTGCCGCTCACCAGTGGTTCCAAACCGTGGACGTGATTGATTATGTGTAAACAGGAGGAAGCAATTAGTCTGTGCATGCCTGACCATTAATAAGCCTCTTCGGTATTTACAACAACACCTCACATACCCTCCAACCTGAGAGCCGTTACCCGGAGAACAGCCAGGAAGAAGCAGAAGAGACCTCTGAGCAGCCACCACGGCTGACACCAAACTCACAATCTGTACTCATGAGGAAGTCCCTCACTTAGAACCTATTGACTCTCGCTTTACCAACAATTCTAACAAGCATTTTTTTTTAAGCCCACAATAGATTAGAGACAGAAAATTAGGAGGCAGTTGGAAACTGGCAGCAGCAGGAGCCCTTGAGCGGAGAGAGAAGGGAGCTGCCAGGCCGAGAGAGAAGGGAGAGATGGAAACATGACTCCGGCAGATCAGGGTTAGTACCAGGCAAATGCATCTGCCCACCTCTGTGGCCCCAAAGGCGCCTCTGCCTCACACTGTCCACAAGCAGTAGCTCAGACTAACTCATCTCTCTGTCCTTTTCCACATCAAGATTCAATGACTCTGGGTTCGTAGTGATGACTTTGAGCCACTGAGAAAGGGCTAAATTACATTCAGCTTTAAAAGGACTTTTTGGGGGGGCAAGTATTTTAAATTGTAAAAATTTTATTTAAGTTTTGGTGCCTACAGTTTCTGAAATACCCCCTTGAATGAAAGGGGATCTTGTAATTGTCTATTGAATTATCTGCTTTCCCACCAGGCTGAACTCTGTGTGATCGTGGGACTGTCTGCATGGCCACTGTTTTGTCCCAGCGCCGGGCACCGTGCCACAGGAGGTGCCCATATATGAGTGTTGAATCAGTAAATTGATCAATAAATTAATATTACATACCAGGCAACATTCAATCAGCAAAAATAGTCTCACATTTAACTTGTTTTTATTTTGTAATGTGATACTAAAACAATTTAAATGACAAATGCGTCACACACTATATTTCTATCTGACAAGGCTGTCTTTGGACACCTCTGCCCTGACCCTAGAGGCAAAGTACGAAGTTTAAACACATCCCCATGGGCTGGGGGAAAGTCTCCCATGGAACATACGCTACTTCCTCAGTCATTTCAGGGGGTGCTCTCCAAAGGGTGTGTCCCCTCTGGCCTGGGAGGACTCCAAGGGCAAGATCATATCTTATCATCCAGGAACACCAGCACCAGCCTGTGGAGTGTCAGCGCCAAGCTCCCTCCACGCCCACTGCAACTCAGGAAGACAGCTGGGGAGGGCACGTTACAGATGGAGAAACTGAGGCCCTAAGCAAACGAGGAAGCAGCATGGGCCCCATGTCAGGAATCCAAGCTCTTCCTAAGGTCTCCAGCCACTCCCTCCTCCAGCCAGAGGAGATGGAGAGATTTATACACAAAGGTCAGGAATGCCCTGACCCCCACTCCAGTCTCCCCACAGAGGAGACCAAGCCTGCCCGGGGATGTGGGGCGGGGGTCTCTCTGCGGGAGTCTCGGTTCTGCTCCGAGTGAGACAGCTCGGGGCAACGAGATGTCCAGACAGGGGGCAGGGGGGCTCCAGAATGGGTGAAGATTCAGCCACTAACCACTGCCCCCCGCATTCATGTCCTCACCCATCTTCTGCCAGAACACCCCTGGTACCCCATGGGGCTCACCCTTGGCGTGCCGCGTTGCTCCCAGGCCCCTCCTGAATACAGCCACGCCTTCCGCCCTGAGATCTCTGGGTAGGTTTCCAAGAGCGTTCGCCTCTGTCACTTAAGCTGCACAGCAATCCTTTGAGTTGGTGGCATTATCTGCATTTTCATAACTGGAGAAACTGAGGCTCAGAAAGGTGACGTGAATGGGAATGATTGTATGTACAGGGGAAAAAAAAGGTGAAGCCAGAAGAAATACTCCTGGGAAGGTCTAGACATGATCGGGGTTGCCTGATGTTCCCTGCAACTGCCTTCCCACTCCCGGGAGGAAGAGACATGGTCAGGGAGGGGCTGGAAGGAAAGGAAGGACCAAGCCCAGCCCTGCCCGCCTGACCCGTCACCAACTATCAAGGTCCCAATGTGCTGACGGGCGAGGCTGGGAGCTTTCAGACTCACCCCTACAGAGCTCAGGCCAAGTGCACCTGGCAGGTGCAGCTAGCACACCCGAACAGCCATCCAGAAATGCAGCTGTCCCGGGACCCAGAAACGGCTCTCCAGCAGGGCTCGCCTGGCACATCTGGCCAGCGGGCTGCGGGCCTCGTGCACGTCTGCTCGTTGAGTTGCTCAGTTGTCCAGCAAGTGGAGCACCTACAGCGCATCAGGAGGACCCGGCGGGCCCCCGCCAGGCCCCTGCGTGGACTCTGTTCTCAAGCAGTTCAGAATCCAGTGGGGGAGAGGAGACAAAATAAACCACAAGCGTCGGGGGTTCTGCTCATGCATCCCCCAGTGCATGAGCAGAACTTCCACCCAGTGGGTCCTCTCAAATCTCACTGTGCTTGTCTTGGAAATGGGTCAAAGCTCTGCACTGCAGGGATGCAATGAGAAACAGGATGTAGATTCCAGCTGGGAAGGTGCTTGGGGAATGACAGTGCTGCCGACGGAGAAGCTGGGGCAGGGAGCCAGTCCCCAGCCCCATATCTGGGCCATCCCCAGCTGTCCTGTGGCCCCTTGACCATTCAGGAGAGGATGGGAGGCGCCATCTCCCGACAGGGCCGGTGACAGCACCTGTTTCTGTAGGAGCCTCCTCCTACCCATGGTCGGATCTGCAAGCTGCCCCTTTGAAACAGGACAGCAGAGGGGAGGGCTGGGAGGGAGAGACCGGGGCAGAGGACACACCTGGGCTGGGCTGTCCTGGGAGTTTCATGGGGGCAGAGCGACAACTGAAAGCTTTCTGCTGTTACTACCACTGGGACATTTGGCAAAACGAGTCTCTTATTTGGAGCACGGCGCAGACTCCTGACTGAGAGCCACGCCTCATGCTCCCAAGTCCTTCCAGGGTCCCTGCCCTCTTTTTTCTCTTCCCTCGCCCACACACGGGCAAGCTCCAGGTTCGGTTGGCTCCACGTGCACGGGGGATACAGAACCCCGACCCCCAGCAAGGCCTCTCCCCACCAACAAATATTTCTGGGAGCTGGGGCTAGAGCAGGGGACGCTCATGAGTGCTTATCACCCTGTCCTGCATGCTGTCGACATTTTCTGCCCCTCCTCGGCCTACTCCGCCGATGCCCCAGGAGTGAGTTCCCAGCCACAGACTTTTCCATCTGACAAGCCTTGAAGAACAGTCTGGAGCCCTGTGGGCCGTGGCCGCAGGTTTGCCCACGCAGTGGTGTTATTAGAATGTTTGCATTCACTGCCGACTTTAAAAATCAGGAGATGACACATAAAAGTTTCAGATATGCAAAGTCTCTTGAAAATGCAGACAACTGGGCTCACGTCTCCACTGGCGATGTTGGCTGGAGCTGGGTATGCTGTCCTAACCGTTTCCGTGAGGGTGCCTGCCTTCTGTATGCGCGCATTTGAGTTTGCCACTCCAGGTCTCATCCAATCTCCTCCGGTACCCCACCCCCTACCCCGTTCCCTTCACAGCATCCCTGAACAATCTCTAACTAGTATCTGCTTGAATGCCTCTGCTAACAGGAGGCTCACTACATTTGCAAGGCAGTCTATCAGAGCTGTCAGAAAGAGATCCTAAATGGAGCTGTCTCCCCCTTTCTGTAAGAAATAAAGGTGCAGAGGAAAGAAGTGGGCTTTGGAGTCAAATAGGTCTGGATCTGAGCACATCTCTAGCATTTAACCGACCATGGGATCTAAGGCAAAGCGTGGCATTTCTGAGTGTCAGTTTCCTGAGCTGCACCTACCTCCCCTGCAGGGCTGCGAGGCGTAAACTGGAGCAGGTTTATAAAGCACCTCGAGCAGGGTCTGACTCATGGCACGCACTCCCCAAATGGCCTTTGTCATCCTATATAACCTCCGGCCGTGGGTCTAACTCTTCCTCCGGTGACCACAGGAACTGGCACTGAGGCAGAGGGAGCGGAACAATGGTCTGTGCTGGGCAGAAGCTGGAGGCAGAGTCAGGGACTTGCTCGTGGGCACCCACACTCGAGGCCTACCCCCAGGAGGCTGCAGGTCTCCTACTTGCTTCTGGGACTGAGTGCTCGGCCCACCAGGTGCAATGGGGCTTGCGGGTGGCAGGGCGGGCCCCAGGAGGGAGCGCTGCATCCCTGCCCTCTTCCCCCAGCCCTTGGCCATCTCAGGGTGAGACTCCTACTCCTGGGGAGGGGACCGGAGGCCGGAGAGCGGGGAATGGTAATCGCCCTTGCTGGAGAACAGCTGCCCTGCCCGACAGCATGTGCCCGGCCGCGTGCTAGGTGCTCTGCCTGGGCCCTTGCATTTAATTCGCACAGCCACCCTAGGACACAGGTATTGTTATCCCTGTTTTACAGACATGGAAGTTGAGACTCAGAGAGGTTAAGAAACTTGCCCAAGGCCACCAAGCCAGGATCCACAACCTTGTCTCTCTGGTCCCAGAGCCTGCACTCATGAGCACTGCAACCTGAAGCCAGGCTAAACTCTGGCTGGCTTCGTGCCCAGTTTTTCTTTCTAGGGGTGTGGGGGGGGGGGACAGGGGTTATTTTGTTTTTCTTTTTTACCTAAAAGTGCCTCTGAGTTGGTCTCTGAGCCTCAGTGCCTGAACTAGTGTGTGCGCAGGCGCATGTGTCACCGCGCGGCACTCTGTGTCTGAGGGTCATGCATGTGAGAGTGTGCCGGTGGGTGCCTGGCCCGTGTGTGTCCACCTGGGGGATCCCCGGGTGGGTCCCTGTCCCGGTGTCGTGGGGGCGTCCCACCTGGCTCCGAGTCCACGTGGGGGCCGTGGAGCGCTGGGGGCGCCGCCCCCAAGGGCGCGAGCGGGCGTGAGTGTGAGCGTGCGCACGTGCGGCGGGGTCCGCGGACCGGGCGTCCGCGGTGCAGGCTCGGTGTACCCCCCCCCCGCCTCGGTGCTGATTGGCTCGGCGCCGTGACGGGCCGGCCCCCGCCCCGGGCGGCGGCGGCGGCGGCGGGCGCGGGTGCCCGCGTGTGCGCTGTGTGCCGGCGTGTGCGCCGGGGAGTGCGCCGGCCCGGTGTGCGGGAGAGCCAGGGAGCGCGCGACGCGCGGGCCGCCGCGGCCGAGCCCGGGGTGAGCGGCGCCCCCGCCCGCCCGGCCCGGCCATGGCCCCCGCCCGGGGCCGCCTGCCCCCCGCGCTCTGGGTCGTCACGGCCGCGGCGGCGGCAGCCACCTGCGTGTCCGCGGCGCGCGGCGAAGGTGAGCGGCGGCGGAGGGGCGGGGGCGGCCAAGGGGCGCGGCGCGCGCTGCCAGCGGCTGAACTTCCTTTGCCGCGACCCCGAGCTCCAAGCAGCGAGATCGCTCTGGCCTGGGGGTGCAGGGGTGGCACCTGAGAGAGACCCGGGCTTAAGGGACAGAGCGATGGAGACGGGGACCGAGGGCTTGAGGAAGAGGGACAGAGGCACAGGGGACTAGGGGACAGAGGGAAAGGACAGAGAAGTGGGGGACAGGAGCAGACAGAGGGGCGGGCACTGGGGACAAGGAGACAGGACTGGACAGAGACAAGAGAAGAGGCATGGAGGAGAGAGGGGACAGCAAGGTAGGCAGGGGACGGGGACAGAGGACAGAGCAGTGTGGCAGGCACTGGGGGACAGGGATACAAGAATGGGGGACAAGGTTCAGAGTGCTGAAGAAGGGAGTAGGATGGCCTTGGGGGTGAGGGACTGAGACAGAAACCGGACCGGACCGCAGAGAGAGCGTGGGGCTGGGAGGGGACAGGAAGGAGGGGCAGGGACGAGAGTGGGAGAGGAGTGGGGGGTACAGGGACAGCAGGGGAACACCAGCTGGAGGAGAGGCAGCCTGGGGGGCAGGAGGAGTGGCCTTGGGAGAAAGGGCCAGACAGGTGAGGGCTGGGGGTTCAGAGAGACTGAGGCAGGCAGGGCCTGGTGAGCGAGGCTGGTCGGCTGAGCCAGGGTGGCCGGGCGCCCTGGGCCCAGGAAAGGGGGCCAGGAGCACGGTGGGGTGGGGGCATGGGCTGAGTAGCTGGAACCAAAAGCGTCTGGAAGGTGACTTTTGGTGGTGGGGGGGGGCAAGGAGAGCTGAGAGGGAGCACCCAGGACCTCCCGCTCCACACACACACCCACCTCCGCTCACCAGCCACTCCAGGGCCAGCCCGGGATGTCACCCTGGTACTGCATCCCATACCCCAGCCGCTGCCCCGGACCCCCGCAGCTCCCACAGCGCTGGCCCAAGAAGCCAGAACCAGCACTCTGTGTAGGCTTCTGGGCTGATGTCTGGGGTCCAGAGCAGGGCTGTCTCAGGCAGGACGAACGTCGGATGTGAGGACCAGAGCCCGTGTCGCTCCTCCATGCTCAGAGAGAGCACAGATCCGCCCCTCACACACAGCTTGGCGAGATCCCACCCCACCCACAGGTGCACACACACACACACACACACACACACTGGGACTCACGCCTGTACACCCAGGCCTGTGGAGACTCACATGCATGGACGGTGCCCCGCCCCCCAGGTAACACTGCAGTCATATATGCAGAAGTATGCAGCCAGCACACATGTGCACAAGCACACATATACACACAGGCACAGAGGCACGCGCATGAAAACCCATGCATGCACATACACATCATACCACATGTGTAAGGAGAGCCTCTCGCTTGCATTCATGCCCGCTGAGATGCATGTGTGCAAACAAACGCCCACAGACACAAATAAAATGACAGTCGGGTCCCAGAAGGGAGCAGGGGCCATTGCAGAGGGGCTGACAGGTGGGACGCAGGCAGACAAGCGGTTGGGGTGGGGGGGGATGAGGCACAGGTTCCTGGGACACCAAGAGAAACCGGGGTTGGGGTGCTGGGTGCACAGGGAAAAGGGCAGGATTGGGGCGCAAGGGGCCTCAGACTTCGGAGCTGCACCTGCAAAGACAGCATTCCCGGGGGTGTGGGGGGACAGGGCAGTGTCTTTGCCCAGCCGGATGCTGAGAGGCCCACCCTGGGCATCGGGGGGGTGCACCCCAACTTCTCGCCTCCTCTCTCTTCTCTGGGGAGGAGCCAGCACCCTCCAGAGTCACAGGCTGGCAAGCTCCAGAGCCCCTTGAAGAGGGAACTTTGAGCAGGCTCTCCTGCTGGGGACAGACCATGGTCCTGGAGAGAGGACATGTCTGGGAGGGGCACAAGCTGGGGAAGAGGCAGGCGCTGGGAAGGGAGGCAGGCGGGGGAAAGCATGTCCAGGGTGGAGGGAGGCATTGTCCAAGGGCCAGAGGCCACACCCCATCTGATCAGCACAGCAGGGTGGCCACAGCCAGGCACCGATGACCCATGCAAGTCAGACAGCCGTAGGATGGAGACCTGGGGCCTGAGTTCCACGGGGACACCAGGAATCCTTTCCAGCACTGTCCCTGGGCTGGTGTGGAATGACCAGAGCCCACGAGGGAGACTATTGGAACTCAGGGAGGGGCTCTCTTTCCAACTGGGGTCCAGCAGAGGTGACAGTGCCTCTGTCTGGCCAAGTGCCCTACACCGGGTCCCTCACAGTGGTCCTGCTGGGAAGGGCTCTGCCCTGCAGAGATGCCCCCACCCCGCCAGGTCCCAGGGCCCTCATCGCTCTCTTGTGTGGAATACCCTCCGCTTCGGGGTGATCTCCGAGTCATTGAGATCTTGCCTGACATCCCCTGGCCACCCCGAATTCTCCAGCCTCGCCATCACGCGCTGCGTCCTCGGGGAATGTAAATCAATTTAAGTATTAGTCTCAGCGAAATGGAATGGGGGAAGGTGACGGTGCCGGAGAAAAAAAGAAATCGCATAATGCCTTCCACAGTGGAATAGGAGCAGCTTAGGAATTATCTGTGCTTCTCGGAGGAGGAGAGGGCCCCATCTGATCCCCCCAGAACAGCCCAGGCAGATGGACCTAGGAGGGATGCCTGTGGACAGCTTTCAGATAAGGAAACTGAGGCACGGAGAGGTTAAGGGATTCGCTTCATTGAAGGGTCCCAAGAAACCATGAGTCCAATCCTCCCATTTTGCAAGTGGGGGACGGGGCCGAGGGGGGGCACTGGCTTCCCCCACTCAGCAGTGCAGGAGGCAGGAGAGCATCAGCTGCAGTGACCACAGGGTCTCGATTTCCAAGGGGACGCAGGACGCAGGCCCAGACCGGGCGGGCCTAGTGCCGGTTCTCTCCAGCCCTCATCAGACCTCCTGTGGGCCTGGCGCCTCCCTGGAGAGACACTCTGTGTTCCCACCCGTGCAAGGGGACATGAGGCAGGGAAGGTGGACATGGGGACACAGAGAGAGAGGAGGGAGGGGAGGAAGACAGAAGGATCTGGAAGGAATTGGA
>CAUYRT010087221.1:0-10396 GCA_963574885.1 Lepilemur ruficaudatus | reverse complement strand
TGGTAAATTCACTGAAAATCATTTAATTGTACACTTAAAATGGAGTGTTGGTTGTACGTAGATACTGTTGGAGCACTATGTATGTACTCTATGGACTACTTTGACAGAGTAGATTTTTGAATGTAACAAGATAAGTCAACTCGAGTGGTAATATATTTTGGGAAATCAGTTCACTACAAAGTGTGACTGTAAACATTGTACTGTAAATGCTTTGTAGTTTTTCCCCAATAAAAAAAAAAAAAAAAAGAATTGGGACAAGGGGTCCTGTTACCAATTAACACTGGTCTGAGCAGATTTAATGTTAATATCATAACATTAAATCATAAAATGCAACACCTATTAATAAGGTATTCATTTATATTATAAACATAACAATACAATCTGATCTTTTTTTAATGTTATATCATTTCTGTTATTATACATTTAGAATCTATAATGTGATTCTGTTCATTTCCCTATGCCTCCACCTCTTCCTAAGAATATAACTTCTAAATGTTCATAGTCTTATTTTTGAGTCTTTCTGCTGATCATACTGGACACTTTCTCTATCTTTCTAATCCATTCTAACTAAAGCAACAATTATCATTTCCCTAAATCATTTTAATCAGATTGCTCCCTATAAGGGAAATCACTGTAGCTCCTAATTAGCTCTTGAATCAAACTCTTCAACATCTGCCCCAAGGCCTTAACTCCTGTTGCTCATTACACTGGTTTTATTCCATGACACACATATTCAGAGAGAATGACCCTTCTTTTCCTCTAAACATACCAGCTCAATTCTGTCTCTGAGGTTTCAGTCTTCTTTTTTCTCCTTTTAAAAATTGTATCCTTCTTACTATACTAAGTTGTGTTCCCACATACTTGCAGAATTTTTCTCCAAACTCACTTTCTCATTCATCTTCTCTGAACTCTACTAGATTCTGGTAAATCACTTCACTTTACCATTTCCACACACACACACATATACACACATATATATACACACACATATACACACAACACATATATATAGTTCTATAGCAATGAAACACACACACAAACACATATTGATGAGTTCTTACCTTAGTTTATTCCAGGCTCTCTTTAAGCACTTTAGATATATGTTAAAGAAAATTAACACAACTATGTAAAGGAGATATTTTCCTTATAGTCATTTTACTGATAATAAAAATGAGATACAAAAAGGTAGCATAACATGTCCAAAGCTATTGGCTAGTAATGTTGAGGGTCTGTTCTGAAGCAGACTCTCTGATGAAGCTTATATTCTTCACCATCAAATTCTAAGATAGATGCATTAGCTTACACTCGTGTGTATTTTCTCTGTTAGAGGATTTTATGCCTTAGTTACATTTGTTCATTTAACTCTCATGTTTGATTAGTAGAGCCCAGCCTAGTATCTGACTATACAGATCAGTCCCTTATCTAGATATATGTTGTCTATGGAATAGACTCTCAAAACACATGGCTGCCCAGCCTGCTAGCTAATATTTCTGTGAAGTTTGTTTTCTCTCCTCAAATTTTGGACTAGGGTTTTAATTTTTCATGTAGTTTTCCCTCAAATATCAGGATGTCAAAAAGCCAGACCTCTACAAAATTCTGAAGTTGATGTTTTATTCATTGACTACACACTTACATGTCTAACATTGAACCAATCACTGGGATTAGATAAAAAATAAAATCATCCCCATTTGATGGAAAT
Source organism: Lepilemur ruficaudatus (assembly GCA_963574885.1). Lineage (NCBI taxonomy): Eukaryota > Metazoa > Chordata > Mammalia > Primates > Lepilemuridae > Lepilemur > Lepilemur ruficaudatus. The sequence goes on along the minus strand of CAUYRT010087221.1, from coordinate 8,697 downwards.
AGCTATCTCATTGGAGGACGGATATTAAACCAAAAATAGGGAAACATTTGTTTTATTATAATTAAGTCCTATGAAAATATACTTAATTATAATTCTAATTGCAATTTAATTGTGTTCATAAATGGCTTGGAGAAGACATGCAAGGAATTATGGGATTGTATAATAAAGAGATATAATTTAGTTTGGAGGAGTCAGAAAAAGTGTTCATTAAGAAAGCAACATTTAAGGCTTAGAGTATAATGGAAGTTGTTGAAGAGAAAGAGATGAGGATGTGGAGCAGCATTTTAGAACAAAGAACAATAGGTGGGCAGGTCCTAAAAGGATTGGAACGTTTGAGGAGCTAAAACAAAAAACAAAAAAGGGCCAGATGGCTGGATTACTGTGAAAAAGCAGGAACATGATTTGGGATAAGACTGGGGAGGTAGGGAGGGACCAGGAAATATGGGGCTTTGTGGACTGTGGTAATAATATTTGTGTTTCCTATCTTCCAGTCTCCTCTCTGTGTCCTTGTCTTTCCTCCATAGGATATCTCCTTCTGCCCTCCATATTTCCATATCCTTAATCTCTTTCCCCTGTTAACACTAGCCCTTCTGACATGATGAAATAATCTTTTCATTAGTGATTGAAGAAGCTTAAAGTATAATAATGTCCATAGAACTTTGTATCGCAATAGAAAGCAGAGCCTATGTTTGTTTGAAGCCAGACAGATTAAGACGTGATCATTGTCTCTTACTCGTGGGCCATTTAGGTGTGTGAGCAGAAGAGCCGCTGTATTGGAAGTGGAAATGCTGACATTGAACCAGCAGGGAACCACTCACCTGTCAGTGTAGGCTTGGTAATTGTAAGTAGGAAAGCGTACTCCCTCTTAAGTCTTTGTCCTTAGGTGTTTCATCCAAGTTTCTTGTCATTGTGAGGGTGAATGGGGGGGAGAAGTGGGCAAGGAGGAGGGTGCAGGTGGTGGTGTATAAAGGAGACAATTGAAGAATTATTAATGGTGCACGTGTGCATGTGTGTTAATGGGAAAGGCAATTGCAGTCCAATAAATTTGGCACATAATTCTTTCATCAGGTGGTCAGCCATTCTAACCCATAAATAAATCAAAACCTTAAAAAAAGAATCTTGAATTCTTCCACTTATTTTGCACTTAAAGGAAGAAAACACATTATGTAGATCTTTCTTCACATATCATGAATCATGTGGTGCTTGAACCTGCCACTTCAAGCCATGATTAATAATCTGCTTAATTGCTTTCCTTTTCCTCCTCACAGCTGGCAGATGGAATACTGTAGATGTGACTGAGCCACTTTGGTATTTACACTACAAACAAATGGTGTTACAGTCTGCAGATTTCTCCTTTTTGATCCAAATACCCTAAAGACAAAGGAGAATTCTTGAAAATTTATCTTTGTTTCCTCTTTTATCTCTGCTGCCCTCTTAATTTTTATGCCAGCACATTTGGGATTTGAGCCCCAGTCTAAAAGTGAACTTGAAGATTGTAGCTTGTTTCTTTACAACTCACAAGATGAGTAGCTTAGAAAACAGAAGCTTTGGAAGTGATAATTAGCATATGAACTGCTTGGTTTGAGAAGAGCATTCATTGGTGTGTTTCTATGTCATGGTTTTTGCTCTTCCATGGAATGTGTAGATGCACAATCAGTAGATATCTGTCATTCATTCACCAGATTTTAAAACATCCATTCGGAGGTTTTGCAGCTCCTGGACAATTTTATTTTTCACTTTTGCCAGTGTTTGCCTTTGGCTTGGATATAAGTGCTGTGTCTTTGTTAGTGAACGCCCATTTTCTATTCAGTTGTGTGGCCTCTGGGATTGAAACATTTGGGAGGAGGAATCTCTGCCACAAAGTTATACAGTATGAGGGAGAGGCAGATTCATTGATGTAAGAGGTGAAGTCATGCTCTTCACAGGTAACACCTGCTGGCAGAATTTCTGAGGGAGACTTTAGTTGCACGAGTCCTGTTAACTTGAATTGACATGGAACAGATGGGTAAAGAAACAATGGGCGAAGAGCGTTAAATTTCAGGGATGCTATTTGCTAAGTAAAGGTTTTTATTTTGGGGATAAGTAATGTTTAATACCATCAGAGAAACAGAAAAAAAATTAAGAGTGGATTTTGGGTTTTGAGGGTAACTCAGGGTATTTTATCATTTTAAAATCATTTATTAATGTACTAAATTGTGTGCTGGAAAAATTAACAGCACAAACAGCCAGCTTCTTGACCCTCCCTGCCTCCCTTTCTCCCTTAGTCCCTCTTCCCCTTCCCTCCCACTTTCCCTTCCACTTTCTTTCCTATCCTTTCCAGTTTCTGTTTTTACCGAAGTTATGCATATGTACTCTTCAAGGTGCCAACTAATTTTATAAGGCTTATTATAAAAATCTCCAGTCTCTTTGCTCTCACCACTGACTACCACTTGCCCATCTGTCCCTCCTGCCACCTCCACAATATGTGGTCTTTACCCAGGTTGGAACGTTAGGTTATTTTTGATTTTCCACTATAAAAGATGACACAGTCTTTTCCTTGTTTCACATGCATACACCAGCCCCTGCTACACACAGAGAAATCTTTCCATTCCTATTCTCCCAATGTACTTATACTGTAATTTTGGTAGATCAATTTAGTGCTTATAGTATTTTGATTCCATAAGCTGTGTCACAGCTGAGCCATATGTTTTCTCGGATTATTTTTCCTATTTACCTTTTTTATTTTAAAAAATAAAAATTATTTTATAATCAATGGGCATCATTGTAACTTAGCACTAGAACTTTTAGTTTAGTACATGCATACTTGCTGGTTTTTTTTTTTTTTTTTTGCATAGAGCATCCTTTAGGGCTTCTTGGAGAAGCCATCTCAACCCCAGGGAGCTCTCTGATGTTTCAGCACTGCTGGTGCCTCCACTGGCTGGCTGTCATGGCTTCTGCCTTAGAATCTGCCTTGTCAGTTTCACCTCTAGCCTCCTCTGCTGAGCTCAGTTCACCCCAGGTAGGAAGCTGTCATGGGTAGGAGTGGTGTTCAGGATCAATCACTGTCATCTCCACTCTGTGAGGTCCACATATGGCACCTTAGGCTCTGCCATCAGTTAATGGGCACTTTGTTCTTCTATGGCTCCCTTTCTTTTTTCTGTCAACTCCAGACCAGCTCTTATTTTTTAGGCTTCTTCAGTAATAATTCAGGGACAATTTATGTGCAACCAGATGTCCTCATAAGTCTAGGAACATGTGTCAAACTCTCCAAATATGTCTCCACAGGTCCCCTTGTAAGGCTTGGTGTAGGCAAGCATCCCTCTCCCAGCCACGGTCCTCTGCATACTCTGTCTACAGAAATCTTTGTTACAATTCACTTTAACTTCCTGAAAGCTCCTTTACTTTACCTTATATATCCTGGGTGTTGGCAATGGGTTACTGATACTGGCAAAACCAGTTACATGTTTATTTAGATTCTGTGAAGGTCTAGTATCTTATTTTAGGGTTTGGTATACTGAGCATCTGTGCTAATATTCTTAGCCTTTTAAGCCTCAATTCAGACTCTGAGACAATAAGAAAAAAATTATATGTAACCTGTTACACTAATTTTTATTAGAGATTCTTTATGTGCTGGGCACAGCATTGAGCATTTTGCATGTTATTTCTCAATTCTTGCAATAACCTAATTGAAAGATGAGATATTACCACCTCCTTTATACTGATGAGGAAATTAAGTCCAAGATGTGTTCAATAGTGAAACGCAGACAAATAACATTCACACAAATAATGAAAGCTGAGTCTGGATTGAAACCCAGGAAGACTACCTCCAGAGACTATAGTCTTCATCATGACACGATGCTGCCAAGTGAGAGGTAGAGGTAGATACACTAAATGTGAAGTTGTCTGCCCACTTCTCTCTCTTGTCTCTTTCGTACCCTGAATGATTGAAGGCATTATGTGATAGCAAAGAATTTTATGCAAGCTCATTAATAACAGCAAGAGAAGAGCCTATTTGTCCTGTAGGTAATCCACTTTAAGGAATGTGAGGATTGAGGCTAAAATGGGTGGACTGAGGCTTTCCAGTTAATGGGCAAAAAGGAAAGGTAGCATTTGTGAAGGAGGGAGAGCCAGTGTATTCCTTGATTTGAATCTAAATAGAGCAGAAGTGAAGAGAAACAGACCCCATTGATTTTGGCTGCCTTTCTAATAGTGATTATGATTATCTTGTAATTTGAAAGTGTTTTGTTCTTGGGTTACCAGTGACAGTACATATTTTCAATTTTATTCTTTTAAAATTTCATGAACACTTTGCTAGATCATTGTACTTGCAATTTTCTCCATCTTAAAATTCTCTAGTTCAAAGTAGTTTAGCCATAATAGAATGGGAACCCAGACTTGATATTTTACTAGGGAATGCAACGGAGGGTGAGACACACATTTTCCAGCAAGAAAAAAGCATTCTCTATGAGTTTCTAATAACCAATAATACCATTGTGTTTGTTTTAATATTAATATAATCTATCATCCATACAATTATCAGACCAACTAAGATAGTAAACTTATTTCAGAGTATCCTTTAACATTAACCCCTTTCAACCCACCTTCTTTGCCTAATATATAGACACTACACAAATTATAACTGGATGATTTTTTATGGGGGAGTGGAATGTAACATATGTAAGTACAGCACAACATTCAAATTTAAGTAGTCATATTATGTTAATAGAATACATTTAGATTCATGACTCCAATGCCTATATGTATATCCTCCAATATGTCAACGACTAAGAACTGTCTTTTTTCCTAAAAATGATTTTGTTACTACTCTATAAATTGGTCCCACAAAACTGCTTAGCCAAAATGTTGGCCTTATTGTTGCTTCCTAGAGATGGACTTCGATTGAGAGCTACTGTGATAATTAATTCCTAGCAATATGCACCCAACATAAATAACATAATATATGCAACCCAGCGTCTAAACTGGAAAGGACTAGGGAAGCATCAGGTGATGGTGTTTGTTGGGTTGCTTGCCCTCTCAAAGCTGAAGCAGGCCCTGCTTGTCTTTGATGGCTGGGCATCTGCCATGACTTCTGTCACTGCTTACTAGATGACACTTTTCTCCATTGCTCGATGAAACCAATTATTTTTCTTTCCCCAAGAGTATGTCAATTATGTCACTGTCATTGTGGCAGCCAAAAAGCACATCAGTCTTGTTTTCTGTTAAATTCACTTTGAAATCTCAGTGTTTTGTTCCAAAGTGTTTCTGTTCTCTCCCCTCCTTTTAATTTTTTTCCTGTACTGTAATTGCATTTTGTTGTATCTTTTGATATGAAAGTGTCTGCACTTGACATCCTTGTCAGAGTGCTTTTCTTTATTTCTAATACTTTATTGTATATGTCACGGTGACTGTACAATTGTGTCATAATATTTGTCACGTTCGTACTTTTGATGTTCAGTATTTGTCCTATTACTGCCATAGACACAAGATAACCTTTTATCGAATACTTTTAGAGACTTCAGAAAGTCTGAAAGAGTAGTGAAAGAGAAGTTATTTCTGTAATAAGTTATGCCTGAAATGTTCTGCATATAATTTTTTAAAAAAGAAAAGATCTTAAATCCATAAATTTCCCAGATTGTTTGTTAAAGTTGCCAATTTCATTGGACATTTTTCTTGAATTGTTATTCTCATATCATAGTAAATAGATAGTTAAAGAATTTGTTCATATTCTTGTTTGAATATAGTAGCTCTCCTAAACTGGAAGCCTAGACCTTTATGCTACGAATACTCGTTATAGCAGAATTCTTTTTCTATCTGTAGTTTTATGAAAAAAAAATGTCTCTTTGAGCTAATGTGATTATAAAAGGATGTGTAGGTATTAAGACCCTGTAAACAGTAATGATATTTGGAGAAAAAGCAAAATTGAAGATTTTTTTCTTATTCTATAGGGTTATCTAAGTAACCTATTAAGGAATAAGGGGATAATCCATTTCTAAGAGCTAGAAGTTGATTTTGATAACACAGCTATTAGTTATGTTGCAGTTTGTCCAGAATATAAAATTAGCGATGGCTCAGTGTTAATGATTTTTCCTTTTCCCAAATGGCCTTTGAAACTTTGGTTTTGAAGGTGTTGCTTGTTTTTGAATCCTCTAAGATTTCTTTTACCCTTTAGCCCTTCTGAAAATGTCAGAAGCTCAAATTGGAGCTCCTTCCCTTGTTGTTGTGGCCCATGCTTATTATTCAACTTTAATCTCAAATGCTCTCTCCCTCTTGATCATTTATTTTTCTTCAGCCACTTATTTCTTTAGAAGCTAGACTAGAACTTTAAAGTTTTTAAGCCCTTATTTTTTGCATTAAAAGGAAGGACCTGGGCAATTCACATTTCTAATCATTTGGTTTGCAGAAAAAGATAGTGAAAACTAAACTGAGTTAGGGACATGGTTAGAGTAAGTGTAAGAGATTGTATCATTAAACTCTAGTTTATTGTATCATTAAAATCTGGTTTTGCCAAATTTCATTTCAATGCGTAGAGACTTTCTCCATCCCAGATGTGCAGTCTTTTTATCCACTTACTTAAGGATGAAAAGCAATAGCAGAAGCGAATATTATCACTGAGAGTTCCTTCACAGTGAGGGAAAAATCAGTGATGTGGGTCATCAATCCCAGTGGTAAGGTCCAATTTCATCATACAGATATGCCCATCTGTGCTTATGCAAATATGTTTCTCTCTTGCTTTTAGGAAGAAATAAAGGGACAGTCTGGCTTCCCTTGTTATTTCAGTGTGTTAAAGCAATCACTTAGTGTTTATTATACTAATTAATTATCTCCCTGTTTATTTTGTGCAATTATTTGCTTTTACTTAGTGGGTAGATAATGAATTCCTGTTAGCACAAGAGGGATGAAAGCAGAAATTTAAAAAGATCTAAAATCCTAGCTCAGGGTTTGGCACTTGAATGGGCTAGTTCAAAGCTGTTGTTAGGATGCCGTGAACTGGCATGAACTTATATTGCCTTTTATCACTTTTTGAACATCAATTCGGCTTGCTGAATTCCTGAATTATGGTTGCTCATTGTTCGAACTTACAATGAACGGCTTAATAGGCTTCATCTTCATTATACATTTATATAACAAATAAGTTTAAATATGTAATTAGATGGTAGGGCTCTTAAAGAGTGATTTATTAGAAGAAGATAACTCTTTGGACTACAAATATAAGGCTATTAAGATGTTGACAGAAGATTAGGGCAGTTGCTATTAGAATTTTATAAACAAGTGTTAAAGAGACTCTTTTTAATGAAACAGGGTATTTAAATAAGCAACTCACTGGCTGCATTTTCCCTCGACACTTCATTATTCCATGAATTACATATTCAGTTTGGACATCAAGAGATAAAAGCGTGGTTACTAAATAGCTGATAAAAAAAATTGATGATGAAAATTTCAAAGGTTTTAGGAACTCAGCGTCTCAGCAGTTCTTCTTATTATTGATTCCAGCAATCTATTTCATGATGTGTCAGCAGACACATGCATTTTAGGTAAACTTGATATATTAAATAGGATACCATTTTTATCAAGATTTATATATTAAAGGCAATGAGTTGACACTCTCCTGTAATCAATTTTGTGATTTGCCAAATTGTTCATGTCAAAATCAAAGGAAATTCCCCTTAACAACATTTATATTTCAGTGTTGCTTGAAGTTTGTTATTCAGTTATATACTAGAATATGATCCATGTATATATTTTGAAATATTCTTAGGATTTAAAATCTTTTTGAAATTATAAAGTTTTACACATGAAATTATTTGGATTTAATTAGGAATTTGTTATAGATTATCTTAAATGGATTGATCATTTAGCTATGAAGCCAACGATTTCAGAGATGTCAAAATGTGAAACAAGTCTGCATCCTTTAATTGATAAAACAATATAACATCTAGTAAGCGGGAAAACTAGGATTTAGAATTCAAACATTATTTTTCCAGACCTTTTCTGCTTATTCTTGCCACTATACTTCTATGCATAGAATAAGTGTCCAACAGATTATTAAACAGATGTACAAGGTCAACAAATATGTCAATCGTCACACTTTTTGATAGTTTTAATGTAGTTATTTAGGAGCAATAGGAAGGTTAAAAAGAAGTGGAATTATATGAAAGAATATCTAACTCATTTCTTGATGAATATTGTTGGATAATGACTGAACACAGACACCTGATATGCATGTATTAAATATTTGTGACAAACCAAACGAACATAAATGTTCATAAATCCTTTCGTATTTCACAGTTTTTTTTTCTTTTATAACATCAGTGAATAAAAGGAGAAAAAGTAACTTTTATGGCTAAGCATGGTGGCTCACACCTGTAAACCCAGCACTTTGGGAGGCCAAGATCACTTGGCCAAGATCATTGAGGCCAGTAGTTCCAGACCAGCCTGGGCAACATAGGGAAAGCCCATCCATACAAAAAAAAAAAAAATTTAGCCTGCTGTGGTGGCATGTGTCTTTAGTACAATCTACTGAAGAGAATGAGGCACGAGGATCACTTACGCCCAGGTGTTTGAGGCTGCAGTGACCTTTGATCATGCCACTGTACTCCAGCCTGGGTGACAGAGTGAAACCCTGTTTCTTAAAAAAAAAGTACTAAGACTATGAAGGTTAACAGTGTGCAATGGGATTTATCAGTGATGTTTTTTCCATCTTTGTACTTCCCAATTTTT